>JASSUY010020135.1:0-173666 GCA_032466535.1 Forpus xanthops
CCCGCCGGCGGCTCCCCCCTCGCCGGCGGAGGTCGCGGGAGCCCGGTTAAAGGAGGCGTGTGTAAAGATTTTGCAATGTCCCTGCATGGTGTTGTAGACTTTCCTAGCAAAGAAACCGGCTTCGGCTTCTTTAAAATCCCCGACGACTCACCTGACTAGCCTGCCTGCGGTTCTGAGCTGACCAGGTAAAGCGGGGCCTCCCCGTTCGCACCCCGCGCCTCCGCGAGCTGACATTGCAGCGGGGGGCATGGTTCCGCACGGAGACGAGCCGGCTCGCTCCAGAAGCGCTCCCCCCCCCCTTTCCTCTCCCCTTCCCTCCCCCCATTCCACCTTCAGACCTTGTCAATTGCACTCGCTCTGAGTCGGTCGTCCCCGTGTGTCCCCCCTCCCCCAGATCGCCCTCATAAAAAGCCGCATGGCAGCACCCAATGCCCGGGGCTCTGTTTCGCGTTTCTCCGATAATTATTTAAGACTGTCGGGCCGGGTAGAGGGTTAAAAGGGGGGAGGGAGAATGATTTTGTTTTCTGCTGACAGATCCGACCCCGAAGGGTTTTGTCCTCTCCTCCAGCCCAGGGTCAGGAGCGCCGGGGAAGTGACTGAGGCTTTGGCCAGCAAGAGTTTGGGGTCCCGGGGTGGCTTTAGCAGCTGCGAGTGAGTCAGGGGGAGTGGACTCTCCAAGCTTGTGCCGGCGGCTGCTCATGCCCTACACCCCCCCACCCGCCCTTCTTCCTCCGCGCTGTCCTTTCGGGAGCCCCCAGGTGTCCGGGCAAAGGCTGGGAGGGAAGAGGCCGTGGGGATAAGGGGGATAGGAAAAGGATGGGGTGTCAGTGAAGGAAGGGGGGTCCTGCTTGTCCCCGTCCCCCTCCCCGACGCTTTCTCCTTCCTGAAGCACTTCTGCGAGCGACCCGTGGGAGCCGCGCAGGCCTGGCCGGAGCCCTGCACGTCGGGCTGGGGGTGGGAATTCTGCTGCCGGGCGTCCCTTCGCTTCCCGTCCCTTCTCTGCCCGCCCACCCGTGCCATGCGGGACACGCTTTGCCCCGCTCCTGCCGTGGCGTCGGGAGCCGCGGCCGCGCCAGCGGGTGCGAAGGGGGCGAAGGAAAAGTAAGAGAACTCCTTGTCCTGCGTGCTCCCTCTGCGCTTCCTGCTTTGGGTCCGGATAAGGGGCTGCGGGGGGGGGGGGTGTGGGAGGGGGGGGAAGCCTCAATGTGACCCGGCTGTAAGGAGAAGATTTTTTCTCCCTTTTCTATTATATTTTTTATATTCCCGCATGCATTAATGCTGCAAAGGGGCGAGTGGTCCGGAGGTACGTTTTGAACTGCTTGCAGGGGAAGCACTCCCAGTACTCGGTCTACTTAACATGTTTCTCATGATAGCAAAGAAAGGACTGCATTTAGGAGATGACTAAATAATGGGGGAGGCAAGTAAAAATGAGTAGAATATAAAGGAGTGGAAAATTAAGATGAATGGGAGTGTGGGAAGACAGGCACTGTGCAGCTTGGGTTTTTGTGTTTCTCCTCTAATTCTCCCCCATACCCTCTTCATACACCCCCCTGCCCCATCCTATCTTTTAACAATATGTAGGAGAGTAACAGCAAACATAACCCATCCCATAAACAGACCCCCCCCCCCGCCTTCAGCCTGTCCGTGGCCAGGAGGGAAATGTCCTTTGTATAAAAGCCCCCAAGTTTTAAGCATTTATTATCCACTCTGTCTCAAATACAAAGTGTAAAACTTGCTTGATACATTCTAGTGTTACTTCCCTGTTTTATTTCAGAGAACAAAATGTTCTGGTGTAGCATACCTTCGGTCACTTTCAGGATGGGAGTAGTTTACAATATAACCTACATTAGATTACACATGGTGTGTGCGTTCCATTTCCTCTGAAAATAGCCAAAGTCTGAGAATGATGAAGTGACTCATGTGGTTATGATCTTCTGTGTCTTGAGAGCATTAATGTAGCCATGCGTCTGCGTGCTGGGGATGTGGGGCTGTGGTGCGAGGGGTTCCACGGCTGTCCTGGAACCTGGCAGAGCTCCTTGTAGAGGACTTCGCAGTTTAAAATCTTGCGGGGGGCAGAAGGTAAGCGTGACATTCATTATCAAAATAAGGAAAACAAAACCATTGCAGTCACTGTGTGTGCAGTATCACAGTTATTCCCCAGTATTTTGTCAGGAATTAAAAGGTTACCACTGGAGTACTATATCCCTATCTCCAGCTCTGGCACCACTTATTACTGCAATGGTATTTCAATATTAAGTGATCTCAGAGATATTTCATCTTTCATTTTGAATCCTGAATTTGAATCAGTATTAAGATGTCAGGGCTGCAAGATAAGGCATAACAAACTAAGTAGACAGCTGAAGGGCTCCTGGTGAAGGTGTTGCTGAGAAGGATATCGGGCCGTTCGCTGTAACCTTGTTTACAGGGACATTGCAATTGCAACCTGAATTTCAGCAAACGGCTGCCTGGAATGATGCCTGTGTGGCTGAAACCCGTCACGAGTGTCTTTTGCACTCTAAACGTTCTCCTCTGCCTTCCTTGTGTACTCGCAAAAACTTTTCTGGAAGGTTAGGATGATTTTCTGTTCAAAGAGCAGCATTCCTCTTAGGAAAATGTCTTCATTTTCCTAAGAGGAATGCTGCTCTTTGAACTCAGGTACATTAGCAGCAAAGTATTCATGAGGTTTTGGCTTCTTTTCCCCTTTATCTGGTTCTCTGATGTGTCAGTATCAGTTGTTACACCCGTCTTTTTAACTCACCTATATGACTTTGATTTATTATATGTAAGTCTTAGTGGATCCGAGCATATTTCGCGGCACACAAAGTCAGTTCACGTCAGAATGTAAGAAGATGCTTATTGCAACAAAGAACAGTTTTGTAGTGATCTGCTAATTTTTGTGGTTTCTTTTTTCCTAAAGCTGTTCCAAGAAAATCACATGCATTTGTTAGTGAGGGGGTGCTAAATGCCAGCATCCGCATTGATGAAGGAAAAAAATGCTGTTGAAATGCTTTGGAATAATAAATAGGATATGTAATGGTCAACCACAAGATAAAAATTTTACACAGTGTTTTTATGGCTCTAAATTGGCTGCATTGTAAACCAAGCTCACTACTCGATTAAGTCATCAGTGTTTTCAATTATTTAAGATTATCTAATATAGCCTTCATTGCTCATATCAGAAAATTATACATCAGGTTGTAATTCCTTGTTGGTAGGTGAGGGCTTTGTTGTGGACGGGAGGGTTTAATTTTGGCTCATCAGGACAAGTATTGCAAAGCACGCATGCAGAAAAATGATATGGAAATAGCCCCAGCCCTATGAAATGGGGATAGTTACAGCACTGAAATGTACCTAATACAATTTGAGATCCACTCACTAAGAAACCTTGACAGTATCTGCCTTGCAGGTACCCTGCGTTTGGAAATACTATATCTCCATTTAAATGCAGATCTCCGGTTTTCTCCAGGGGGCAGTTGGCAAACCTTTCGATTGAACCACTGGTACTAGAAAAACTAACTGAAGGTTTACCTGCGAACAAGAGACCCTTTCAAGCCTGCCTTTCTGAAAGAGAGATTATCACATTTCCCAATATTTCGTTTTGATGTTGATTTTGGATAATTCTGGATGCCTTTTCCAAAGTCCTGGCAAAGGAATAGTGCATTTTACTCAAGGTAGGCTGACATCTGCACACTTGTTTAGCATTGAAGAGAGATAAATGTTACAAACAAGCTCTTTGTTTTCACATGAGTGTTGTGTTTGCATGTGAATTTTGTGAACTGGACAGAGCAGTGTTGCTTTGATTTTGACCTAGATTCCTCCTGATTATTCCTATACAGCTAGTACCTGTTTATTTCCCACTGTGAAAATAGGAGAACTGTTGATGCTATCTAGCTGGGGCTGCATGGGCAATAGACATGCGCATACAGTAATCTGTCCTCCTCTTCCTCGGCTTCATTAGTAATGGATAAAACAGTGCTGGACTCCAATAGAGGGTGCAAGCCAGTATTTCCTCTCTGGTGAATTTGATGTTTATTCAAAGGAAGACAGCAAAAAACCCCAAACAAACAAAAAGGAGGAATGAGTGTATTTGTTTCTGTTTCCAGATTGGGCATAAAAATGGTGCACACTTGCAGGGCTAAACAGCACTTGCAGGGCTAAGGAGGGCTTTTTTTTAATTGAAACAAGTCTTGGATCCACCTTACTCTGTATTTGGTTGAAACTCAGTGCCTCTAGGTGTCAGTCCTCCTTAGGGAGGCTTGTCTCATCCGGTCCACTTTTCTCTGTTGTTTGACTGCTGTCTAGCTTGGGGTGTAACCCAAGACAATAAATACCCAGGACACAGGGAATGGGAGCTTCCATTCCCTGTGCTGCTACGCAGCACAAACTACCTGGTGCAGAGGAAACAAAAGATCCTCACCTTTTCTGTGCCAGGTGCCATGTGCTCTTGTCTCCCATTGTGGACAAGGATGCTGCTCAAAGATGCTGCCCTTGTCCCTGTGCCAGAGCCGTAAGGTTGTGGAGATATCCATATTATGCTCACCTGTTAATGGTGTATAACCCATCAATCTCAGTACCCTGGAGAAAACAAGCACTTCAGCCTCTGCATGGAATTCAGGCAGATCTGCGAAGTCCAATCTGACATGCACCAAGCGTTAATGGCAGAGAGATGCCATTCAGCTTAATTGTTATTCCCATAAACATCTGCAGATTTCTGTTTCTAGTGGAAGCTACAGCTGGGTAGACTTCTTAGAGGAATGTTTTGCATATTGAGGTTGAAAGGAAAGTCAAGCCTGATACATTAACTTATCATCTGTGTCATTCTCTTGACATCAGTTGGATTACTACAAGCATATATGACAAGGAGATTAGGTGTGAGATCTTCACACACACATGCTTTTGTTAGCATGTTGATCAGTGGAGATGTTACTTCTCTGAAAACCTTGTTCTAAGTCAAGTGTAGGCAAGCACAAACCTGTGCATGCATATACAAGTTGAGCAGGGCCTATCCTTTATGGTACAGGTTTTTTTTTCCTTTAATAGCTGAGCAAGATCTCTTCTAACTCAACCATTAGGGGAAAGAAAATGGAACTTTCCTCAAACAGCTTTTCTGTTAGGGAATCTAGTGGCAGTTGCTTTGAAGCATGTTTAATTGATTATCATACATTTATTTTAAAACGGAGACATAACAAGGAATCTAACATGATGTTTTGGAATATATCTTCTCCCCACAATGTTCTTGAGGGGAATTTAAGGTTGCAGGCATCATTTCATGCCCTGTATGTTTTTGAACATAAATCAGAGAAATTGTGGGAGAGTTATAGATGTTCATAGCAACTGTAGCTATAATAAACACATGCCGTATATATTTTCCAAGCTATTTTATATGGGTAAAAAGCTGAAGCTGGCTTTTTATATGAACAATTCAACTTAATCACTGAAAATTTATTTCCTATTTAGGGTGGATTACCAGCGTAGCATGCAGTCGTACACCTTCTTTTAAGTTCATCTGGTGATGAAGCCTTGGTTAAAATTGGGAAAGTATTTAAATTGGATCTAGATACCTTGAATGAATTATACTAAACGTCAAATTTATTGTGATATCTCCATGGTGATATTTACATCTATATTATCACCTATATTGGCCCAAAAGTATGCTGGATACTTTAAGAGAGCTAATGAAAGACAAGAGCGGTATGGAAACCCGAACAATTTTAATTGTACATATAGCACAAAATGTGAGCATAGTAAATACAACAGGAAAGAGAATCTTGAACGATCAGGTAGTGCAGAGCTACTAATAGGAGCAACAAGCAGCTTAAGATGCACAGATTTCTTGATGATTGTATTAGTTTTGATTTAAAGCCTTAATAGATGCAAAGGGAGAAGTGACTTTTGTGGAGGAATTTCAATGAGGATAACACAGCCAGTCAGTGTGTGAGGATGAGGAAGGTGTTCCATACATTGGCGAGGATCAGAATGCCTGAAAGTGCTATAAAGAAAAAAGAGTAGTCACAGTTAATGTGTATGTGGATAGAGTAGGGATAGGACATATTCAGCATCTGTGCAGAGCTCAGGCAGGTCTAGGTGAACGGATTTTTGGGCTTAATATTTAAGCAAAATCCTAAGGGTCTGCTGAATAAAATGGGTAGGATGTGCTTCTTGGAGTCTGGCTTTGCAGGTGCTTTTGGATGTAGCTGTCATTCTGCATGTTCTTATTGGGTTGAGAGATTGAGAATTAAAACCACTACTGCTTTGTGAGACTAACTAGAAAGTGTGACTTTTGGAAGTGTCACTGGGCTTCTGTTTTATTGTGGTTACCTTCAGTCATTCCTCTTTTATTACAAGAGCCACAAATCTCTTTTTTTAGGAGAGAAATCTGGACTGTCATTACTTGAGTCCTGGAAACAGTTTTTTAAAATGTACAACAGAGACTGATGCTTAAACTGAGAATTTGCTGCTTTACTTGTTAGGAGTTTTAACTTCGTATGGCTTCCTCTTGATGATGTCTTTGAATTTTAAGACGTGCATGAGTTAAACAAGAAACAACTGATGGACCTCAGGAAGGCAGGGCATGTCCCATCATGGGCATCAGTACCACTTTATAGACTTCAGAAGAGCAGGCAGTAGGCTTGGTTTCCAAGGGCCACCCTGGGGATGGGTGGAGCAGGGATGGAGATTTATAGCTTCTGACATACTTTGGATCAACTTCCTCTTAATTTCTCACCTAGGTCTTGTTCCCCATCCTCTCCGAACATTTTTTGGGGGTCTCTGTTTAGTAGTCAGACTACTTTATCGTGTCCTCTGAAGGCTGGAAAATGGGCCTTGAATTGTTCCTATTCTCCCTGCTGGATACAGTGCTGTGAAAACAAAATCCAATGAGAAAATAGGAAAGGAGAGAAAAGGGAAGATGGAGTGTGAGAGTCTGAAGTATAGCTGGGAAAAGTGGGAGGAGGGATTTGGCAATTCCTGTGTGTTCTGTGGTCAGAATATATGTATATGTTCACACAAGCAGGTAGCTGAAGGAGCTGTGTCCCTGGATCCATATTGACCCAGCAGTGATGGGTAGGACATGATAATAAAGGAGAAATAAGGAGAAATAGAGTCTAGCCGGTGTGGACATCCTCCATCACTTGACAAGTGCCAGTTGGGCTGTGTAGGTTAGAACTGCTGAATACAGTCAGATTACTGCTCTTATGCTACATCCTTTGTCTGCAGACACTTGAAAGAGCTTGTTTTACTATGTGCTGAATTTCCAACAGAAAAACACCACAACCCCTCTCCTGTCATACTACAGTCCGAAGAGATGAACTGTACGAGGGTTGCGAGTGTGGTGTGTGTGGTCCAGACAGCCGACTGGGCACTGGGAAACCAGGAGCAGGCAGCCCAAGGTTATAGCCCTTCCGATGCTGCAACTGGGACCTGGATGCACAACTTCAGGTTTTAGCCCTTTATCTTTCTCCGACATGCAATCCCTGTCTTGCAGCACAGAAACTCTGCTTTTGCAATCGACGTTAAAGGTGATGGTGTCAGTTAAGGCACGGAAAGGTGAGGTGATGTCATGGAGGTGATGCAGGCAGTCAGTGAGCCCAGCTTCTTAGCCAGCATTTCAGTTCCCTGCCTTGCACCGTCCCTCTGGGGAGACGATCAAGATTAATAATGCTGGTGCCACCACACACTTTCATTTCTCCTATATGACACAGTCCAGGGGTGGACAGGGTTGTGTTCCCAAAGGAGAGAGGCTCATGTGAGTGGAAGTGCAGCTGAATCAGTATGGTTACCCTGCTGTAAATGGTGCCTACCTTTTATTTTTAACATTTTGCTAATCAGATTTTGCTTGTTCTTACTTTTCATCAAAGGGAGGTGAGGCCCTGAGCTGAGTATCTCTGAAAAGTGGGCCATAAACCCTTAAACTTGTTTGTGCTTGTGAGTGAGCACACGCATGTGTGTACAATGTGTGAACGCACATTTGGATGTCGTGGATCTACAGGATCTCAATTATTTTCCTGTTTGAATCATAGAGTATGCTGTCTTGATGTACTGTCAGTTTTGGTTTCTGCCCTTTGAAATAAAGTTCAAATTATTAAAGAAATAACATGCAATATACTAGTAGATAGAATAAAAAAAGGGTCGTGAATAATCTGTCTTACAAATACCCAGGAAAAAGAAAACTTAACTCCTCCTAAGCATACTCTGTAATCGTGCACTTTGAGAAGGGACTTTTCTGAGGCTTGCTAGTTATCCAGGAGAGAGAAGTAGGTCCTGTGTGGAAAGCAGTGTGCAAGCTCTACAGTCACCTTCTGGCCGTTTGCTGGGGGAATGCATGGTCCCAGTTACTCTTTGGAGAACTACCTCAGGCTAAATGGTGAAACAACTAAACCTGAATTAATTATTGATATTTCCTTGACATCAAATGTGAGGATGTGTTTGGAGTATTGCTTCCCGGTTTAGGAGTTGGAATAGCTCTAGCCAGATGTATTCTTTTGAAATGTTGCTTTTCTGGTCTTATTAGTTTACTTGGACAGTAGTAAGAAACCACAGAGGCGGATGCAGGTTCTGCCCCATCCCTGGCTCTGTATATATATAGCACATATATATATAACAAATAACATTATATGTTTTGTGTATATATAGAGAACATATATAATGTAGATATTGGGAGTCACACTGGGATTTTGGTCAGAATACCAAGCTTTGCTAGATTCGGGATGTTGTGCTTCATAGTTTTAGTCCAAGGTGGGAACAGCGCTAAAAGGTTCTGGATAAGTTATTAAATGAAAGAAACAACCCCCAATATTTTGACTTGTACTCTGTATCAGAAAAAAAACCAAACCGCTGAGAAGTGTGTGACTGATGCAAGGCAGGCTTGGGATGAATTTAGGATAAACAGGATGCCTGTTGCACTTAATTTAGCAATTCTAAGGCAGAAAATGCTTCTGAGCACAGCTAACGGCTTCTCATCTGCAAATGCCACAATCAAGGCAAAGCAAAATATATTGTGGTGAATTCTGCAGCTCACAGTCATGACACAGTCAAAACCTCCTATTACAGCGAAGGAGAGTTCTGCCTGTATCCTGCCTGCCTTGGATGCAGGGATTTCAGAGCAGCATTAATAAAAGCGATACAGTAAATAATACCGCTTCAAAAAGTCCTGTAGGACATGCAGCAAACGACGGTGATTGGAACTGGGTGAAGTTGTCAAAGGTTGCTTTGCTCTCCAGAGCCTGGCAGTAGCTCCACACTGAAATGTGATGCCATTGGTTTTCAGCAAAGGTTTCTTTTCTGCAGGGCTGCAAACAGAGATCAGCTGCTACTGTGTATATACACAACTAGGGAGCAAATCAAGCAGCACATTTAAGCAGCCTTTTTAACCCTGAGACTTTCCAAGATTCCTTCTTCAGGCAGGAAGTTTCCTTTATATTGTCAGCTGTAGCACTTTGCTTATGTAATGAGATCAGAGCTAGGATCACTGCTGCACAGTAGAAAGACTTCCTTAAGACATTTGTCCTTGAAACTGCACCAAACTCTTGGAAGAGCCCAGAACCTGTAAGTATGTACGATATAGACAACAATAGCACGGTGCAAAGCTGCAATCAACCATTATACAGTATCTGATTAGCAGGGTACGAGGGATTTTCTTTTTTTTTCTCAGATGTTATGTTACATTCATTTTCAGTTTGTTCTAAGGAAACAAATCAATTCGGGCTTCTGATACAGTGACTTTGCAGTAGATGAGCTAGTAGTAATATGTTTGATTTAACTATTTGTTGCTGTCTTATAGCTTGTGGGACGATTATTGTAGCCATCAAACTATAGAGAACTTTCTTATGTTTTTAGGCATTTTAAAGGATTTTGGGCTCGGGGGGGGGGGGGGTGTCCATCTTGCAAATAAGTTTTTGCTTTGCTTTGTGATTTTGGCAACCCCACCCTATGCCAAACTATAAATAACAGAGCAAATGGAATTAGTGCATATTGTTCTTAGGAAGCTATAAAATATATTTGTTTGCAGGTTTAATTTAGTCATTAATAGCGTTGCACCGTTTAGGGTGGGTTTTGTCTTAATTGGATTCTACTCAAGGCTGTCTATTTTCCTTTTTACTATCTTGTCTGTGTCTGTTTAAGTTACTTTGCTGGGACTGCAGTCTGGTTAAACCTGTATTTAAGCACCATTTATATTCTGAGCACATTTCTGGTAAAATAAGTGTTTGAGATTTATATATATTTTTATATATATATATATACGTATGTGTGTGTGTATACATATGTATATATTAAGCCTTAAACTGTGTAGCTTTATTAGCTGTGAGTGCCAGAGAAGGCACAACATGGGTGAATGTCAGACATAGACCATATAACCTAAGTCTTCTGTGCATTAAGCCTGATCAGAATGTGCCCACTTCTGTGACTGCAACTAATAAAAGCCTTGAGCTCCCTTTCAATAAATTTTTCATACACAATGATACTTCTGTTTATCAGATTAATTTCTCCCAGGTTAGCCTGATTGATAGCTCGATTGTGGTTTCTTAAGAGCTTTCTCCATGAAACCCCACTGAAGAGCTGCATTCCATTTAACCAGTGAATGTAAAAACTGGTAACCATGGATTCAGCCACCACTAACTGTCGAGAGCAATGACTTGTTGTAAACAATACAAATGAGCCAGGATAGCAGAAGCAACCAGACATGAAATGATTTTAATAGAAATTACGGTAAAGGTCATGTGATACTGTATTGGCTTGGATTCAGTGTTAAAGGGAAAGTATTTCAGTTTTCCAGGTTTGAGTTAAATTGCACATCTCCACTGGCTTCTTTGCGTCAGCGTAGGACCCTCAGAATGGAAAATGAAGCAGTTCTTTGGAAATGCCTCTCTTTAATTGTACGTTGTGACTTAGGCCCTGATCCTGAGAATGTGAGAATAGCTCTAATCGGCGGGGATTATCCACGTACTTAAAATGAAGTGTGTCTGTAGGGCCAAGGCCTTTCTAGATAAGTTAGCAAGGAAAGAATATATATATTCTAAGGAAATAATAACTTGTCACTAAAGATTAATAGTGGAAATGCAAAATTTCACTAGTGTTGTGGGTTTGGTTGGAGGATTTTTTTGCTTGTTTTGATAACATGAACACAGGTTATATTTATGCCTTCGTTTTTGAATGTTATGACTTTCATTTCTCACCCAGCATTCCTCAAATCCTCTTCCTAATTTATAGCCTCTCTTTTGGAGAACTGGTAAACCATGGTGTCAGCTATTATAATATAGCATGATGATAGGCACATGCGGATCGCATGAGCAGTCGTGTGTCCTATCTCAGGAATTTCCATCCCTACAAAATCTTTGCTGACTCCCAGCTGTCACATGGCTGTCACTCACAAATTCTAACCATAACCAAATCCTCCTCCCTGAGCATGCGCTCACCAAACCTCTCTAGCACACATAGATGAGGCACAAATGTCCCTGCTTAAGCACTTTCTTTTCATAAATGGGCCTTTCTCCCAAGCCTGCTTGCATTCCACTAATGTTTCTCCCTTCATATGTTCCTGGGTGCTACTTCCCTCCTGTGCCTGTGCTTTGTAAAGAGGAACCTGGGGTAGGAATGGTCAGCAGTAAGAAAGGCAAACAAAAATAACTTTGTACATTAATGTAACTATTCAAATCAATGCTAATCTAAACTCCCACAGCCCCCTAAACCTTTTCAAAATAATTAACCCTTTCTGTTCTGTAGATAGCACAGTCACCTTGCAACATACTGACTTACCGTTTTGTGTATTTACCTGTCATGACGTATATATTATTTGGAAAGCATCGATTATAGGAGTTCTAGACTGGAATTTTGGTTCTTTTTATATTCTAGGTTATTTCTGTATTTCACAGATGTCACATGTATCCTATGCTGTTTTATCAGTAATTATGATGCGTATATTTTTCAACCAGAATTATTTCAAACAGTTTCTTATCAATCTGTTACAGCTCTGAGCAGTGTCTGTCGAGCACAGGTTGCAACTAAAATGCATAGATAGATACAGGACAAATCCTGCTTTCCCTATTCTGCTTAGCTGCCTTGCCAGACGGAGGGGGTGATTGCTTGTGTAAGTTGGGAAGGTAAGATTTAGCTTATACATAGATTAACAGCAGGCAAAAATAGGCTGACTTCTACTGAAAACAAATACTTTTGAGGAGTAAACCGAAAGCATTCAAACAGGAGTATTTAAAAGAAAATACATGCCAAGCTGCAAAATACTTTCTGTTGCTTGTCTGTGTCAGTGTTGAGTGGATCAGACTTGTAAGTATATTAACGCTTTACCGAAAGGGAGGAGGTGGCTGGACAGAAAAGATACCACCTTGACTTTGCGTATTTATTCTGGGATGAATCCAGAACTGAAAGTAAAATGCAGGTGAAAGCACAGTGAGACTCGAGGCCAGTATCCAAGTCAATTGGGGAAACTGCATTGGCCTCCTGAGCATTGAGATCATTGGGAAGCATGAGTAATCCCTACCCCCCTTGAAAACCAGGTGAGGAATGTTTGAGTCGTTGTGCCTGGCAGAAGAAAACAGGTTTCACTCTGGAGAGATAATGCAGTGTTCAGGAAGGAAGGAGTGCACTGTGGTCCCTTGGACTTCGTTGGCATGGGGCAGTGGGCAGTTTTCCTTTGCTCACAACGTCTTTTGCATTTCAAGGTCTGTGACACATGTGCTTGCGTACTTTTCTGTGTTTAACATCAAATACTGATTTTGTAATGCAAACCTTGCAAGAGTTGGGTGATCTGCTGGAGCTCTTTTCCCATCTGCAGATAGGAAGGACTGGGAGGCAGATCTCTTTGTTTCTCTCCCAGTTGATAAAATTCAGGTGCTGATTGATGAGCAGCAGCAGGAGACTTAGACCAGAATTCCCATTTGGAGCAGAGCTCTGGGAAGATGTATTTTCAATCCCCAAAAATGGAGACCTCAGCATTTTACCCATAAAGAAATCTCAGTCAGTGTGCAGTCAGGCAGATGTTGCAGTGCCTACTCTGGAGACAGCAGAAATATTTATCATTAAGATAATAATAAATAATAATAGTAATAATTAATGATATCTCCCTTATAAGCACAGTAATATAGAATAATGACAAAAAGTTGTATTTTACGATTGACATTCAAATCTATTACTTTCATGATTGACATTAAAATCTACTGCTTTTATGCAAAGACAACTTTTGCAATAAGACATTTTTAGTATATGAAAATATTATATTGGCAGTCCTGTCAACTAAATTCAAATGGTGAAAGAACAGGCACTTTATTCTTTAGAAAACAAACTAGTCTTGATGTGGAGATACCAAGTGTAGGGAATAGGGTAAACTGGTATCCATGTCTACTCACACTTCATGGCTGAGAAAGCCAACAGCACTGCAGGTAAGAAATAAAGGGGTAGCTTTTGTTGGATGGATTTCTGGCTACCAGGAACTGAACCAAAACTACTAAATTTCATGGAGCATGGCAAACTAGTTGATCACTGAATGACAAGATTTTGTTCTTTATTAACTCTATGTAAGCTGTGCAGTGTTTTATGTATTTCTGTTCCTTTATAGTTTTGCCTCTAAGCTGATGTGGGTAAGTGAAGTTTTTTTTTTTGAGGACTCCTATAGTCATTTTGTCTTTTGAGCATTTCCAAATGTACTTCTTCTCATGGGCTATTGAAGACCCATGATTTATGGTTTATAATGTTCTCCAGGTCAGCAAAACTGTCATAGGGTCTGAAGACAAGAGTGTGATCTGTATCAGCTGCATTAACTTTCCATTAACTTTCCGTGACTAGAACATGTCTTTTGATTATTCTGCATTATTCCTTTGTACGAAATAAGGTCGTTCTCAGTGTATTTTAGTTTTAATAGAATCAGACTGTCACTGACCATCAACTTTTGCATGCATAGACTCTCTCCTTCCTGGGACGGCTTTAGGCCCACATCCACAAAAGGATTAGATGCCTTAAGTGGGACTTAAGTGGGATTTAGGCTTAGAAAGCCCAAACTGCAATCTTCAATATCCCCACTGAACTGCCACGTAACCTTAGTAGTTGCCTAACCTATGTGAGTGCCTACATTTTCAATATCCATCTTTCCCAGGTGGCCAAAGTGCTGCTTTGGATATTCTCAAGCACTTCCATCCTGACAAGGTCAAGCTTCTCTGCTCCTGTCTTTCCCCTCACATCCCAGCAGACTTTAGAAAGCGCGAGTTCCTCTTGCAAAGTGGGTTTCTATGTGTGGTGTATCTCACTTCCTCCAGCTGTGCCCTTGAAGGAAAGAACCTTCCAGGAGGTTTCTTTCAGGAGCAGCCTGGGAACCTTGCGAAAAATACCAAAACAAAGAAATCTGGGTATCACTGCTAAAACACATAGGTCCTAGAGAAGAAGTGGGATTTCAGATAAGTGTGGCCTGTTCTCTCTGCGCAGAGGCCACTCGTGAGTTTGCTGGTACTGCGTAAGACACAGGGGTGTCACACATGTAGAGCACCTGAAAGCTGGGTACTGGGGTGAAAAGTTATTGCTCCAAGAGATTTTCTTGGAGGGCAGTTTTGGAAAGAAGCATCTTCTGGGGGAAGAATCTTCATCTTCAAGGAGGCACTTGAGATTTCACCTGACTCTGTGGTATAGGGCAGATGTTTTTCTTTTGACTTATTGGGATGTTCCATGTGCACACCCAGAAACAATCACCACATTTGTAGGGCTTCAGCCTTGAGTATTTCTGGAACTGTGGCTGGATTGATAGCTGTCTCGCTCTGTGGAGGCCAGAGCAAATAATGTCTTGTTAGTAGCTGAGTAAGTGGTCCTGTGCCATCACTTATTTCTCAGCTGTACTCGTGACATTTCGTGTGTTCTCAGCCATGTCTGTTGTTTGTTTAAATCCTGCTCAGTTCCTTGATTTATCAGTTTTCTGTAGACTTTTGTTCGAGTAGTCCCGGATGCTATCTTATTTCAAATAGATGCGCCCTTATCAGCAAATAGTCTTTCATCAATAACTTTAACCCTTTCACGTGATTCTGCATGTATTCACTTTGTCCTTCTCTTTTTAAAATATTGGAATTTCTATGGGGGCAGTATTTAGGCATTCTGTTAAAATTTCACTTGAATCGTAAATTGTACAGGCATTTGCCCATACCTTTTGTCCACATAAAAACCATAAAAATCATAAACCCGTTTCCTTTTCCCCTTAGAGAGACAACTTCTTCTCAGAGAATGTCTAGTTCCCTGTTTTGTCAAAGATGGCTAAAATGTGTGCAACCTTAATATTATTTATTGCTACTTTTGATGTATATGCATGATCTTAAGGTCCTTTCCAAACTTAACCCTTCTAAGGTTCTGTGTGTATGTTCCTGAGAACAGTACAGAATGTAAAACACATTTATATAGCTTAGAAACTATGCAAGTACAAAATAAAATACACTTTCTGAAAATTTAGACACTGGAGCCATAAAAAGCCTATATATAATAAATAAACTTAACGTGTAATACCAAGTGCTGTGTGTCTTCCTTACAAAACCTAGCTGTGTTATGTTGACATAGGTAAAATTTGTAGGACTATCTATGATAATGACATCTTAATAGCCAAGAATATTATTCATGTATTTTTAAAACTGATACAGGGAGATCTGTTATTTTAATGGAGAGTATATGTTATAAATTAACCTGTAACTTTCAATCCACTAACTTGTGTTTTCAGGACAGCGTGCTTGAATTATTACACTTTTATTTTGGCATTTTAATATAAGCAAGCATTGGCTCCTAAGCACATCTTTCATAATTTTATTTGTTCTTTTGGTTTATATAATCTCTCTCTGGCATTTTAAGGACAAACAGTTACATGAAAGTTGTTAGGGACAGGCTTGTGAGTGTTCCCGTCTTGCTGTATTACATCTTTTACTGCAGAAGATCTGCTCCTGCACTTCCATGAAGATGTTATACAGAGCAATAAAACCAAGTGCAAATTAGTTATAGCAGAGTAAGGTGATGTAAAGAAACCCATTGCTGGCCACTTGCAAAAGGGAGCTGATATTGTGAGTGTTAAATCATTCATACATAATGAACTATGACTATTGTATGGAACCAATTTGAGCTATAGGATGTTCAGCAAATATAGTGCCTTGGTGGTTGCCAGATCACTTGCATGCTTGCTAAGTCCTATATACAGCGCTTCCGTTTGCTCGGTTACTCACTGCGCTTTTAATAGTCAACTTAATTTTAGTTAAGGTTCAGTTTAGTAACTCTTGCAATTAGTGGAAAATATTGCCAGCCTTCATCTGGTAAAACCATATTATATAGGACATGCACACTCATGGTACATGCAGAAGATAACAGATCGATTCTGATGGATCTCATCATGACTAGCTTTTAAGGATAAATTAGAGAATCTTTTAATTACTGGGGATAACCTTGCAGAAAATTGAATCTGGAGTTTACACATAGGAAGAAGTTTGGTCTCTGTTGCTTCCTGGTACCAACAGTGGCTCCATGCACTGGGGTCCCTGTCAGGCTGTGGGCTTCACATCACTGATGGTGACATGCTGCTTCTGAGGTGGGATTAGAGCTGTCATAAAAGCAAGAGCACTTAATGTTGTGGCAAGCTTCTGAGCCTCATGCTGCTTCTTTGCTTTGTGCAAGCAGCTGAGGGACAGGAGGTAAGTCTGCTGCTTGCCTCTTTTAAGGCATTTTTACGGGCTGTTTTATGGGTACAGGTAAAGGACTGCATCTGGGTTTTTTTTTTTTGCCCTCATATAAAATGGAAGTATGGCTTCATCCAGCCAGATAGCGTCCTGCAGAATGAAATAGTGGGGCAATAACTGTAACTAAAGATTAACTTGGAAGTAAAGGCAAAGGTACAATGACCAAATTCAGCAAGAGGTGTTTTTTTCTGGTTTTTCCCAAGTAGCGGATGTTGCTGGAAATTTTTGGCCTGTATGTTTCCACAGGACAGACACTACAAGGACAGTTAGAGCAGTGTCTTGCCTTGTTAATGGTGCTCATATCTGAACTAGGATTTCTCAGACCCATAAATACCCAAAGCACAGGGATCTCTGACAAAATATGTAGAAATTGTATAATAGAGGAGGCACAAGGGCATGTACATCTTTATCATGATTGTGTCCCTTGCTCAGGAGTAAATGCTGGTTACCTCTGTGTGGAGTGAAATGAGTGCATGTGCCTATCCTATCCTTTGGGGGCTACAAGGTGCTGTCTTGAAACTGTCTTTGTGTGTGCAGGGTCTTATCCTGGTTAAAAATACACTGATTTGAGTAAAGGTAATCTCTTTTTTTCCTAGCAACCTGATGTAGAAAAGGTGAGATTAATGATAGGCCCCTACTGAGTTGGGTGAAGAACAGGCAGCAGAGAACTCTCATCTGTAGGAGAATGTAGGTAAGTGAGGATCTTTGCATACGAAATCATTCTCCAGCTGTATGGAAAAGCATACAGGATATAGCCTTGGCCTTGCTGAGATCAGCGGGAATCAGTCTTGTTATCATTGTAGATTCTGTATATTCCTACAGTGACAGAAACCCCAGCAGAGACTTGAGCAGAATCCTCAGCATCATGTTAGGTCTGAGCTTTGCAGGAAAGATATCACTGCTGTTAATATTATGGAATGAAAACCAATTCTACTAAAGACAGGGTGTTTAAAGCTTTCCATTGTGTATTTTGACCCTGTTGCTTTGAGTGATACCAGTATGGAAAATTAAATGTCAGTGGGGCTTTTTTGCAAAGCAGGGCAGAAGTGGTTTTTTCTTCAGTTTTTCCAGTTACAGGACCAAGATTTTGGGCACTTATTATGAGAAGCCTTGGAAAAAAAAAAATAGAAATACCTGCATTATAGGGATATTTGTTTGTAAATTATATGAATTACTTGACAAAAAGGAGCCATAAGAAATAACACGCTGTTATTCCTGTATGACAGAAGTCTGCATTTAGGTTTCTATTAGTCTTCTTTATTTATAATAAAATCTTTGACTATCATTTCTAAGATGTTCCGCTATCAGTAACGATGTGATAATGAGGACAGAGGATAGGTCATGAGTCTGCAAATATGTGTGAGGAGATGGGGAGCTTAACCTCCTCCGTGAAAGAAAGGTTAGTGTAGCAACTGCAGGAACACTTCAAAGCATGCGCCTAGTTTACTGCACTAACTTAATTATCCCTGCTATAGATATGTTTGACAAACATATCTATAGCCCAGATACTGTTACTTCTCAGTGAGAAATAGCAGGAGGCTTCTGTTTGGATGCCAGTTGACCAATTCCTTCCCTCTACTTCCTTGCATTACTGTTTTCAAGGACTTTCCCTGCCTCTTTGCTCATTTGAACAGAAACTTACCCATTTCTTTTTGATGGTGGAATATATTGTAAGATGGGGAATGATGCAGCCTGACGGGATGGGTGTAAAGTGATTTTTTTTAAGCAAGTCTAATGAGAATTTAATCCTATTTTAATCAAATACTGCCTGAGCTAACCGAAAATATGCTTTTATCACTCATGCTGAATCAACTGTGTGCTGGTGTCAGCACTATTTCTCAGCAAGCATCTTGCATCCTCCATGTAATAGTACAGGGTGTTTTTGAGCAGTATTGTTGACTTTCTCCACAAACAGTGTGATCTGGAATGTAAAGAAGCAGGATTACCCTAGCACTTCCCATTGTAGAGAAATGCAAGTCAGAACTCTGTTCTTTGACACTAAACTGTTGGCAAGCTGTGGGCTTTAGTAGGCAAAGACCATGGGGAACTTCTGAGCTTTTTAGTCTTTCTGCTGCTGTAAAGTTTGTTTCACACAGAGGTACTGTTTTTATAGGTGGTCATTTTCATTCCTGTCCCTGGAATCTGGCTGGCAGATTGGGAGTGCAGAGCAGCAAACTCAGGATGTTTATACATACATGAAAATAGAATGAGACGAAAAGAAGCTAATTTAGGTGAACACAAAGGGGACCTGGTTTAGGGCCACTCTTAACACCTGGTTTAGGTGGCCTGTGGTGAAAATCTTTAGCTTAAAAAGATGCTTTATGTCTTCTTTGAACCGAGTTTATGCAAATTCACTCATGAGCCAGCAGTTCTAGCTGCAGGAAATGGAGATAAAAGTCTGGTAGGTTTTCCCTTTTTGTTCTAAATATATTCATTGCAAACCTTAAAAAAAAACAGAAAACTTTGGCATGTTCTTTTTCATCCACAGTTTATATTAGCTACCTTCCTTCAGAAGCCCATAGGTGTTGATGTATGCTAAATATTCTATGTTCAATAAGAACTTAAAAATCAGAGATGTGGTTTCATAGGTGTAACTCTGGTATTCACCTGCATCTCTTGAGGTGTTACTGGGGATTCTCATTGTAGTAGCAAGGACTGAAACTTCTTTGTTGCAAGAGTAGTGTTGTGATTTGAGAATGCAGGTGAGCATCAGTGTGTTTTATCGATTCGCTTTGCTCTCCAGACTGATTTTGACAGGTCACACTGAAAGTAACACTTTGAGCTTTCCAAGTATGTATTTGTTCCATGTTGGTCATTTGAATTTTGTTATGTAACTCTACTTCTGTAATAATTCCTGCAAGCTTATCTCTTTTGGAGCAAAGTATTGGCCTTTTCCTATTTATAGCAAACTTCTCATGGTTTTCTTTTTGTTTTCTCTGTCATCATAATTTTAATTTGTTTTACTCTTTAAACCTATTTTTTCCTTTATAAATGGAAAAGAATAAGGGTTTTGAGAAGTGGCACTTAAGTTTGATTACTGTCTTTTTTCCTACTATAACAGCAAGAAGGATTGCATCTTCCCTGAAGTATTACTCCTACATATAGTAGTAGCATAGGTGCATTGTAAGCTATTAGTTTAAAATACAGAGTGTTTGAAACAAGGTATTAAAAACAATCAGTGTATAGAAAACTAAGGAAAAAAAACATTTGATGCACATATTCACCTTCTCATGTCAACTATAAGAGAAGTGTACTCATACCTGGAGGTAGTGATGTCGTGTAATGGAAAGAACCTGTGAGTCAGGGGGTGTGTTGCATTCTGGCTCTTCCCCAGCCTGCACACCTCTGTGAAATATGTTGAGATTTCTGGATAAAAGCACTATAAATGAGCTAAGTGTTTTTTAAGCCTGTTTAGTTAGGCAGTATTCTTTAGTCTGCATTACTTTCTGGTTTGTGTGTTACATGAATAGAGTTTGAAACTGCTAGGAGAGACTTCTGTTCTTGCACACTGACTCTTTCCTTTGGCCTCCTTTTTTTTTTTTTTCCCTGGTGATAAAGCATATAGTAGCTACTGGTGCAAGAATGAGGTGCATAAATAGCAAACTTATTGAGCTCTGAACAGCAGATAGTTTTTTGGACTTTACTGGAGGAGCAGTGATCCTCTTGATGTGTTACTGTGGGGAGATGATAGGAATATACTGCCCCATGATTGTTCATGTAGCCAGTACTTCTGTGTCTTGCAGTGTGTCTGCTCTGCTCAAAGGCCACTCTGCTGTCTTGTAACAGAGGCAGGAGACTTCAAAGGTAGCTTCAGAGCCCTGTCAGTGGCAGAACTGTATTTATAGTTTTATTAGTATATGTGCCACTCAAATATATAACCTCTAGGGCAGGATTTCCAAACTGCCTCCATCACAGAAGGGTCTTTCCTGCTGGACAGTGTAATGGCTGCAACAGACCCCTCTTCTCCACTGGACAGTGCACACAAGACCTGTATAGCAGTTCAAGCAGCACGTGGTGCCCAAATACTTATTTTGTCCTTTCCTGTGGGATGAGGGCAGCAGGCTGGATTTTTCCATATCAGCGTGTAACAGCTCATTTAGTATGTGAAACGTGCAATGGAGCTGGAGAACCTTGCTCTAAAACACCAAAGTCTGTACCTGCATGTGAAGATTGCCAGTCTGGAAAAATAGGTAGTATTGTGTTAAAGGGAGTCTGTGAGCCACAGGTAGATGAATGTTGGGAAGAGCAATCTGAGGAATTGTCACTGTATGCCTGTTCGCCACTGTCCTGGACGAACCTTTAAGTGTAAGTGGCTCTTTGGTTTCACTTGGTGTGGCCATTCTTCTAGGTACAGCAGAACACATCATGGATATGTTTGTGTGTGCGTGTGGATAGCTGAGTGGGCATTCACTGTGGGATTATAGCAGTGGGGACACTAACTGCATCTCTTCATAATCCCTTTTCTAACAGTTTGTCTTAGTGGGTTTTTTCTAACAGTGTATGCAAACTTCATGCTTGAGAGTCAAGTAAATTCAACAAGCTTATTTTAATCTTGTTGCTCTTTGGGTGTTTTCTGTAGTGAAAACTTGAACTCTTGAAATTCTAGCCCTGTATTTGTAATTCAGCATGTATGCTCATCAGAATACCATGGGGGTTTATTACAATTATTATTGTTGTTGTTGTTTAATTTACTTCTTGGCTAGTCCACAGCTGTAAAAATAAGGCCAGGTTTTGAGAAAAAAGTGATGACCTAAAACTGATGTTAAATAAATAGTCTCCTATTACATCAGAAATGGAGTGTAGAGCCTTGTAGTTTTAATGTCTCACAGGTGGGGGATGACACTTCCTTTCCATGTGGAATGTGTCACCTTTGTGAATGGCAGAGTAGGATGTTATCCTGTGACATGGTGATTTCACACGCTTGTTTTTAATGGACTGTTCCACCTCTGAAGTTAATTAAAACCCATAATTGTCTATGGTTTTACAAAATCTGTAAAGGCTTGATGCACGATGGATGTTTTTTTATCGAGCACCTGCTTTCTTTGCCTATCTCAGTTATACAGCAAGGTTGTTTTTACATTACTAAGAAGTGAGCAATATATTCCGTATGTCACCAAGCTTTGTAAAGAATCTTCATGACAATTTCACAGCTGCTGAGAAATAGGCCAAGCTTTCCCTATAAAGTGTCAGTAGGGAGCAGAATACCTAATTCCATTGGGATTGCCCATTGAGTCCTCCATCCTCCCCAACTACTTCCCTCCGGAAGAAAAATGCTAGCACTTCCAAACTATGTAATAACAGATGGTGGCAGAAACCAATTTCCACTGCAAAGCCATTTGGTCAGGAGGTATCAAAAACTGTTTTGGAATTGTGAAAATGAATTCTTGGCTACAGGAATACTGGAAGCCTACTAGAAATGAGACACTGAAGCAACTGCTTTACAAACCCAAGGTCCTGCTTGGCCCTGAAAGAAATGGCTTTGGTCACTCATTTTAAAAATTAAAAAACCAAATAAATTAAAACCTTATACTTCTGGACTCCAGAAGTATTCTGTGTATTATGGGTGTTAGAATGATTAGCTTCTTAATATCTGGACACTGATTGCTTGACCAACTACCAAGAAAGCAGCCTTCAAAATATGCAGAATGACCTCCAGCTGAGACAAGCTTAATATAGGTCCTCCTGGCCTAGTCAAGTGGAACCTTCACTTTTGGCTCAGCCGATTTGCTGCCCACAGACCATGAAAGTTCCAGGGCTCCGGTAGCATACAGGAACACAAAATTAATGCGGGAGCAGCACAGGCCACTCTACTGATGGGTTATGCCTAGTATGTTGTGTGTGACCATGAGTTGCTGAACACAGTAGGTTCCTTTGGTGATTTCTGTACCTGGCAAAATGCGCCTCTTTGGAAAGCACTTTGAGAAATAGAACTGCTTTTCAGAAGTGCACCATAGTTGTCTGTGTGTGCCATAACTCTCTGAAATAAGCAGCAACATGTTTTTCCCGTCAGAGTTTTCGTTACAAGTCTTTGCTGTTCATATCAGGACCGTACATTGGAAGTGGTTCGAGAGAATTTCCTGTAGATGTGGGACAAAAATGGGACTTAGCAAACCATCTTGTTTCATTTATTCTGTTAGAAATGTATACCAAATTATATGGTAATGTCATGTCACCAGAAACGGAGCAGACGGAAGTATCTCTTCACATATTGACTCGTGTTACTCTGATGAAATGAATTTGTTTCTCTCCTTCTGTCAAGCCTGCTAGCCTTTGGCAAAGGATGCAACCCTCAGCAAGGAGAACTTCACCAATAATGTTCAAGTGACCATTGGGTTTAAATAGCAGGTATCCTCTGAATTTCTGTTTGTTGTAAGTAGTATTTGACTTAATGAGAGCAGGTTTTGGGTTGAAAATGTGAAATTGAAGTCAAAAGGGAGACAGTGTAATCATTAACTGACTCACCTTCTGGATGTGACAAGTAATGAAGCAGCCTAAACTTGCCTGGAGCTTTCTTTGGGACAATACACACAGGGGAAACCCTCTCACGCTCAAGTGAAGCGTTATCAAATGGGCCCTCTATTTGCCCCAAATGCCAGCTCTTTTCTGCCTTGTCTCTAACCATCTGAGGACATAAAACTGCTGATCTCAGCATCCCAGGCAGCTTTTGTATCTCGGGGGCTTGAGTACACAGCCTTTTTTACAGAAAAATACATATAATTTGTGTCTTCTTTTCCTTACTAGCCTGCTCCCACAACTAGGAGAATGCTTTATCTGCCTAAGCTGGGATTTTCACATTTGGAAACCTCTTTAACCAGCATTTGGCTCTTTCCACTTTCTTACTTTGATTTGGATGACTGCCTGAAGCACCTGCTAATAGCCTGAAGCGTTCAGGCCGAAATTTGCAGTTTGTGTCACATACGTGCTCAGATTGTTTGCTACCTGCCTTCTGGAGCACCTGCCACATGGTTTGGGCTTGAGAGCCTTCTCTCTACCCGCTGACACAGCACTCCCCTATTCTTCATAGCCCCTGCTTCAGCTTTGCCTGGGTCTTCAAGGTAATATGGAGATTATTCCACTTGTTCTAGTATTTGAGTGAAGAATGAGGTTTCCCCCTGTACATAGGTACAAAGGGGATGCAAAGGTAAATTGCTCATTTTGGTCATCCTAAGACCTTCCCCATGGCATCCGCAAGCAAATTTTTTTTTTTTTTTAGAACAGGTATTTATATATATATAAAATATATATAATCTGTATTATCTATATTATGTATACTTTGTATATGTATTGTAAATATATTTTGTAGAGGAATTGTGAACTTGCTGAAATCAGCTTGTAGGTCAGTGGCGGCCAGAAGCCAATGGCAGCTTGGTGTTCAGCATTGCTACTTTACAGAGAAAGGCCAAAAAAGACCCAAGGAATGCTCTTCCCTGTCTCTTGCTCCTTTGCTTTTAAAGGCTGTTTTGTATGCTTTCCCATGAGATTGCTCCTGAGGTCTAAACATAGGAAAGGCTGTTAGAATTAGCTCTAGAGGCTGTATTTCATGAGAGAATCCTCTTCTCTGGCAAGGGGAAATCATAATTTGAAGATATCAGTGGTAACAACTTCTAACAGGGAATTTTCTTCTCGTTCTGCCTTGGGAAGCTTTAGCTTTTCCCAGAGTGTCGGTCTGTGCTGGGAGCATCATTTACAGGGACCTTCTCTTTCCAAAAAGGTGTATGTTTTCTCAGTTAGAAGGATGCTGTTACCAGCTACGAAAGAAGCCCAAGTATTGGTTTCCTACCTGGGGATTTATACCTGCATTACCTGCTGGATCATCCTCTTTCCCAAGGAGCCATATTTCCTAATGCAGCCACACTGGGCCTTCCACCAGCCTTCCATATTAGTGCCATGCAGAGTTTTCCCTGGGAAGCATCGCATATGCCTGGGCTGCAAACTGGGGCTTAGGTGCACCAGTGGCCATCTTACGGAACTGGGCAGGACAAGAGCTGTTTTCTTCCTCCTCACTTTCATTTGGTTGCCTCAAGATAAACCCAGTTAATTTTGTGGAGTGTTTAGTGTGTTCCCTTGATTGCTCTTTATGTGGATCTCTCGTATACTATATTTAGGTGTGGGTTTTGGAACACCATGTGACCCGAATCAGATAACTTATGAACTAGTAATTGTGACTTTGACACTGACTCCCTCCATGGCTTTGGGGCATTTTACAGTTGTTTTTTTACCTACAGAATGACAACAGATTGACTTACCTGCCTTGTAAAAGCTGCTGCCAGGGTTAGCAAATATTTAAGACATTGGGTTAAGCTAAGTTTCATTTTATTATTTTGACTGTAGTCTTAGTTTGATTGTTTCTTAGATACTTTAGAAAATAATTTTTTGCTGTCTTATTTTTTACTAATTGATGAGCTGTTTTACCATTTTAAAAGAAAGAAACAAGTTTCTTCTTTTGTAAATGAAACTAGGGCAGAGAGAAAAAGCATAAATCCCCTAATTTCCTGCTCCACAGAAACTTTCTTCCTTTGTTTACTATTTGGTCTGTTAATGTAGATGAAAAGCCCAAAATGTTAACCTAACTATTTCCCCTTGCACTAGCTATGTCCCTCTTTTTAACAGGGGAAGTTACTTATCTGCCTGTTTTCTTCCTGATTCTTTAAGTTATGCAGCCTGACTTGTATCCTGTCATCATCCACTGCTCAAGGCCACTCAAGCCCTGGAGGAATCTGAGCTCCCTTTGGCCCTGCATCCAGCATGGCTGGTGTATGGTGCCTCTCATCCAGTTCAAGACATAATCTCTTTGTTGCTCATGTCATAGTTGCTGCTTTCTATGTTTTGGTAACTTCTCGCAGGGAACTGTGGTGCTGGCAATTCTTTTGGCTTCACCTTATTTTGCCCTGACCCCTTAAAGGCCTTTATATAGGCAACTGGATCAAAAGGTCTTTTTGGCCTTCAGTAGTTGGAAAGAACTTGGTTGGACCAAGTAGTTAGATTAAGAACAAGAGAAATTATAGGACTACTTCTCACTCTTTACAGAGTAGTTGACAGAGAGGAGGAGAATCTGTCCTTTTTGCAAATAAATTTTTTTAACTCTAATCATAAATAGTTTCTTTTCCTCCTTTTTTTCTTTTCCTTTTTTAATATCTTCAGAATTAAATGCTTTACCCAAGAGCTCTTTATTACCCTCCAACAATAGCACCAAAAAGCAAACTAACACATACAACTAAAACCAGCTTTAAGAAAAAGGCAGATAATGAAATACCAGCCAAAGACTCCGCAATATGTGTGTGTCAGAGGAAAAAACAACTAACATTCCTCTCGTTGAATCTCTGCAATGTAACTGCAGCAGGCGAGTTGGGGAAAATTTGTTTGAAGATGTATTACGTTCCACGATCAAATGGAAAAACTGGCACCTGTCATCATATTTAGCAAACAGCTGGGCAGCATGGCCAAGTGCCATAGGCTCTTTTCACATGGCCTTTATGCTGGAACCATCCAAGCTCCATTCTCAGCAACTGGAGAAACCCTGTGCCTTTAAATGGTTACAGAAACATCTACTTAGGGGCCAGCTCTTATTGCAGCAAAGCCTGCTTCTGATGCTTCTAATTAGCAGTTAATGGATTATGCTTTACTTTTATAACCGACCCAGCAGGCACTCTTCTATAGTATTTTCCAGCTATTTTTGATAGGAGATATATGCAGTTGCGCTGCTCTTCATGCTTTCATTTTGAGCATGCAGAGAATATTAGAAATAAATCACTATCTGTGATTATTTTAGCACTCAAATGCTTAGTTTAAGTCTGATTAAGCATTTCCTAAATATATTTTCTTTCATCTAACATCTTAGAAAAACTGTAATGGGTTAATTGACCTATCTGATCTGGATGTGATGCAGAATCTCCTGAATACATGCGTACTGTTAATTACAAGACGTATGTAAAAAAACATTTTATATTAAAAAAAAAAATTAAGAAATTATAATTGCAAACACAGCTCCAATATGTATTCTTTTAAGAAAAAATGTGTTTCCAGCTGAACACAGTACAGGTACGTGTAGAAGCGTAGGTACTTCAGAAGTTAGATGGGCTTGTAGAAGCTAATGATTTTTATACTTACCTGGAATTAAAATAACAATGAGATTAGTGGCATTCAAGATTTGCAATGCTATATATATATGTGTGTGTGTGCACATACTCTGACATATATACTAAGCTGGGCATGTGCACATATATCTGTATTTAGTAAAGAAATACGTTTACATAGGTTCTAAATGGAGGATTAGACTGTTTCCCCCCCACCGTCAGGGAATGTATTTTGGTGCCAGTTTCTAACAGGAAACCTGGCTCACTGGACTGCCTTTGAACTTGGCCATGCTTCCAGTAGGACAAGGTTTAACATTGGTTAGGCTGGAACAGGAGAGGGAGCTCTCACTGCACCGGCCAGGAATGGGGAGGATGGGGTACTCAAACCAAGGAAAAGAGGGGGAATGAGGTACCCAAGGCAATGAATAGAGGGAGAGTGACCACCAGCTGCAGGCAAGATGTGCCCTTAGTCTTCCCACTTACTGTGGTCCCTCCACCAAAGAGGAAAACTAGGCTTCTCCATCCTTTACATTAATACAGACACACAAAAAAGGGTTTGGCACAAGTGATAAGCAATTCTAGGTTATATGGCTTGCAGCAAAGGAAGTACCTGCAAGGCTCCCAGTTTGAAAGCACGTTTGTATTCTCATCCTGATGCAGCAGCACATTTTCTAGCTACAAGATGGGCATTAAACTTGTACTGTGACGTTTGTTGAAGGGAATGAGTTCCAAAATGCCATCCAGAAAAAAATACGGAAACATTTTATTTTTTTACACAGCAAATATGAATAAGGACAGGAAGAGAAGAAAAAGGAGGGGTTGGATAGTGATTGTTAAGTGAAATGTCTTCCTCAGGGTGATGGGACAAGTGTAGCTTACTTTCTGTCCTGGTTTTTGAGGAGGATGGGTTTGGGTTTTTCTTCTGTCATATAACATCCCAGTGGAGAAGGAAGAAGCCAGTCCTGCAGGGGCCAAAGAGCTGGTGTTCGCCTACCCCTCACGGCCTCACCTGTGCTGCAGGCCTAGTCTCTCCTTGTTCCTGAAGCAGGTTCTCACTATTTAATCCGTTTCCCCTTCTAGGTTTTTCAAGACGGTGAAGCAGGAGACTGCCCCTTGCTTGAAGTGAGGCTGTAGTCAAGAATCTTGAAATTATTTCATGTTTGCTCACTTGTAATCAGCCAAAGCCATTCTGATGTGCTGTTATATTTCCCTTAAGAAATAATGTGAGGATCAAGAGATTGCAGTATTAACCCCCTTTCCCCCAGCCCTGCCATAAAGAGCTCCATCTCCTCCTGAGTCTGATAAAAGCCCTGCTTTCTCCCAAAGCTTCTGCAAAGGTAAAGTCCAATTCTTTTGCCTGCACTATCCCCTCATAGTGCATTATAAACACAATCTGGGGTTACAAAGACAGGATTAGCTTCTCTCCAACCTTTGTTTGAGGTATCAGTCAGTGTGGCTCCTTAGAGCTACATTTCTGGCCTCCACACCATGGTGGTGAAGGCAAGACTGAGGCACTGCCAGTTCTGTCAGTATCCCAAGATCTGCACCAGTCAGAGCAGGAGGACTTCTACCTTCCTCAGTTTTACCCCCCAGCAGTTTGTGCCAGGGCAGGATAAGCCAAGCTTTACAGTAGGTAAGGTTATCAGGGAGAACTTCATCCAGAAGAGGAAGGCTCCTTCAAGTAGAGTTTGGTTTGAGTTCCTAGGAGTTTGGCATGGGAAGTTGCCCGTAAAGTCTGAACTTTGGTGTAGGCAACAAAGAGAGAAGTTTTGGGAACATTCATATGGTATCATAGTTCTTTTCTAAAGAGAAATATTCTGTAAGTCATAGTGGAAAGTTTGATGAAGAGCAGAATGCTGTTCTGCACAGAAATTGCTGTCTTGCAACTAAATTAAACGTCACTGGTTGCTCTCATTTAGATGAACCCTTTTAGAAGTTCTTTTTTTAAAACTAGTGTATTGGACTTCTAATTTTAACTCTTAGGGTTTATAATTAGAAACATTTCCAAACTTGTTTACAAACACCTGCACTTGTCAGCATGTCTGCAATTTTAGAAGGACTCACTTGTCTCTTCCAATGGGGGTTAAGAGGACATCTGAGTTCTTTGTGCTTGTACAAAGTTCCAGGAGACTGGAACAAAATCCCACGTTTTTAAAATAAGCTTACAAATACATGAGCTTTTGCAAGGGAGTTGTGTGCAGCTCATCAACAAATAGGCGTTATTGATTAGTTGTGGGCAATTTTAAAATCAGGAGGATTGTTAGTTAGTGGTCATTTGGAGCAAAACTCAAACTGGTACCCAAAGGAGAAATTCCAGGGGCTAATTTTAGCAGTTTGATCTCTCAGTTGGGGAAGATGGTTTACAGTTGTGTATCTCTTCTTCAAATGTATGAAGAGGAAGTCCTTCAGCAGTTATTTAGAAAAAGTTTAAAATGACTTTTTAATGAATTGTTTTTTCATGCAAAGTTAGAATTTAGGTGCTGAAGGTACAGTGAAGCAACAGAGCATGGTTCCCCTCCAACATGAGCGGGACGTGTGTGTTGCACAAGTCTGTATGCAACTTGTTTGCAGTTGGGTGGGTCTCGTACTATGTTACTCTTTGTCAAGTATGTAATCACATTGGAGGTAATTAAAATGCTTTATAAGAAAAAATGTTTTGGCTCCTCGATATACTCTTCAAACCTGATTTTTAGCTGCATCACACAGGTTAAGAATGTTGCTTTTCTATTTCTAGTATAATGGCAAATATTATCCTTGCTGAAAATTGGTGCTGCATGGGAGAGTGGCAGGAAGAATTCTCCAAATCTTCTTCAAGGGTATGGCTGAGCCAGTCAAAGCAAATTTAAGCAATAGCGGCATAAGGTGTCCTATTGATTGCTTTATGCTCTTGTTACTAATTACTATGAAAAACTCCAGTTAATTAGACCGCTGTTTGGCTCTTGTGTCCTCTACTGAGAACCGTGGTCAGCCTTAGAGAAACTCCAGTATAGGAGAAGATAAGGAGACTGTGGAGCAAAATGGAGTTTATTTTCCGTTGTTTTGTTGTCCAAAAAAGCACGGACCTGGATCCTTATGAGGGATCCATTTTAATGTCAAAAGACTATGTCCTCAAAGGTGCTTACTCTGTCAGCTTCACTGAGAGTTGATATAAGTGGAATTAGGCACCTGAACGACTTTGTGTATGCATGTTCTTTGATGTTAAACCTGCAGTCCACAGCATTCGACTTGTGTTAGACCCTTCTGTGGAGCAAACAGCATATACTCACTGGGGGGTCCTTCCAAAGCAACTGCTTTTAAGTAAACAAACAGAAAATTAAGTAAAGCTTTTGGAGTCCAATGTGCACATCTGAAGAATTAGTTTTATCCATCTGCAAAACAGCCTTTCCTCATAGCTGTATTTCTGATTAAGGCGATTTTAACAGGCATTCACTTTCCATTGCAAAGTGGCGTTTCTTTCAGTTTTACTTTTTAAGAAGTTAGCCAAAATGATGTAACTTAGGTAGTCCACAGCATAATTTCTTAGCAAGTATGACTGCAATTAATCAATTGTGTTGCAAATATGTTAGGGTGTTACCATGTTTGAAAATCGCTTTAAACATATTTTACAAGCTCTCAGTTTACAGGCTCCCACTTGGTCAGAGTTAGAAATACTTGACGTGTTAAAAATTGCTTATGATTCAAATATGACCATAGAAATCAGACTCAAATAGAATTTAATACTGCTTCTCGCTTAACTAGAAACTGGAGATAGCACTTTCCGAACTGATGTACTGAGGGAGATGTTGCTTTGTTCCAGTGTTTTCAGTTCTTGTCTGTCTGTTTGCTTATGTCAGCTCAGTGCCCACTTTCCTATGTGTTAATATGTAGAAATGTGTCCTAAAAGGTTAGAAGAGGCTGAAAAGCAAGAACTATGCAAAGGCAGAAAGATACACCTATCCAGCAATGCCTCAGAAACAGGCAAAACCTTTTTGGTGTCAGAAGTCTCAGCTGACAATGAAGTTAGTGCAAGCTTTCTCAGATTTCTGTGAAAAGAAAGGAAGACCTCTGTGGAATATTTGTAGTGTTATCTAACCAGCATAAGCCTGGCTGGTTCTTTGGTGTGAATCTTTGGGTGGAGTATATGCTGTGTGCAGGAAGTGATCAGGATAGTCTGCCTGGCTCCTATGGCAAAACAGCATGGAAAAATCTCTGTTTTGGTGCCTTTAGAGATATCGTCTCCCTCAGAAAGTCATAATTAAGATAAATGGAGGAGTTGTGGGAAGAAGGGAAAGGGGCTTTGGAGTTCTGCTTTGGTTCTTCTCACAATAGCTCTCACTTCAGGTAAAATTACAATTCCTTGCAAAGAATCCCATGGGTTGATTGAATAGTTTAAGTCATAGCATCACCATGACTGATGAACTGAATCCATATCCAGATAGCTGGGCATATGAATGTATACTGTATACCATGATATGCCTTGAGAGGGGAAGCTCTGGAATCACATTGCAGTTAGAAACCAGGCATGGATGTAAGGTGGCTGCTTGTATACTGCCAAAGGGATTTAACATAGGTTCCTAACCCATGAAGTCCCAGCATTGAACATCCCCAGGGCTGGGACTCATTGCAGATTCCTGAGATGTGGATCCTTTGCCCCTTTCTCTCATAGTTCATAAATATAAATAATTTATAATTAGGTCCATCAATAGATGTAAAACATGCATTTTCCATGGAAGTAATGAAGATAAAGAAGACTGTGACTATTACTATGGCCTACTGAAAATTTCCTGTAGCTTAAATGTTTGTAGTTTCTTATTATTGGTATATATGCTTTGTATGAGCAGCTGTTTCATATTTCTGAAGTAATCCAGTGCCATAAAAATATGTGGTTTTCCTTCTTAAAGGAAAACTGCTACGTGCTAATTGTACCCAGCTGAAGGGAACTAGAGCAAACGTCTATGAAGTGAAACTGCTTCAGGATAACCTGCATTGGTTTAGGGGACAGTTAATGATACATTTATTTTTGTGACCTGTCTGCTAGGTATTTGTAAACTAATTAACGCCTATTTTGATGGCAAAGCATGTGAGCTTGTAAGAAACCCCTTGTACAAGATGGGAAGGGCAAGGGGATTTTAGTCCTTAGTAGAGACCCCATCGTCTTTACGTTTCATTCCCTTAATGTGTGCATTATTTCTAAGTAGCATAAGAATCCCTGGGCTCATATGGAGACACCTCTTAAATTGACTCATGGGGGTAGCTGTAGCCTACTAAGGTGCTCGAGTGTAGAGCACTGGGGAAGAAACTGAACTGAGTCAAAGCATAGTCACAGTTTTTAATTTTACATAATGTCTTTTGCAATATGGTAGAAAATTACCTTTATGACTAGTGGCAGGACCTGTTGTATAAGTAATCCAGACATGGTGCTGGTTGGTATCTCACTTTTCACTTGAACCTCTCTGCGATGCAGGTCTTGGAGGAGTGAGTGCCTGGTGCAGCCTCTGCCTAGCTCCTTGGTAAGTCATTTGAGTTTATCTTTTCTGTACATACAGTCCCTTTCCAAACTGCTGAGCAAAAATAAGGAAGTTTTTCATAGAGTGCTTTAAAAGAGAGCTACTAATCATTTTTTTTCGTATTATTTTATGCCCTGTGATTTTTACACCACCCCCACCAGCTGGTTAATCATGCAAAAGCTGAACACTTCATTAGCCAGAACATGTTTGCCCATGGGCATTTCTGTAGTAAATTAGTTCTTTCTATTTATACAGGTAAGTCATGGCCAAAAGTCTTTAAGGTGCCAAAGGTAAGGGTTTGAATCAATTATTTTTCTGAGTTTTCAAGAGAAGTAGGTTTAACTTTGTTGATTGGCAATTACTTTTGAATTAAAGGTAGTGTGGGTAAGTGAGCATTCTCAGGCTGTTTCTTTCTGGATTTCAAATTTTGCCTTTGTGATACAGCCTGCCTTAAGGAAATGCCAAAAACCAAAAAACAGCCCCCAAAACAACCCTCCTCCCCAAAGACAAGACCACATATATGTACCCACCCATATATATATATATACACACACACATATATCTACTCAGTGTCTGCATACACATGGCAAGACTGCTTGTTTGAGTGGCATGTGGCATATTGACCATTTTTTTCCCTTTCTTACTCTGTGCCTTTTAAACTATTAATTGAAAATATGTGGTTTGTAGATTCTTTTTTCCCTCAAATCAAATGATGCCCTCTGAAAGCCTAGTTTAACTCAACAATGAATTTAGCTTTCGGGCTTGGGCCATTGCAATATTGTTTGAATGCCACCATTTCCTTCAATCAATGTAATTTTATATCTACTTGGAATAGAACGTCAAGATAGTGATTGCCTTAATTTAACTCCGTGTTTTATTCATTAAGGAGCTGATCCTGAAGTCCTTTCAGATCAAAGTCTGTCTTGATTTCAGAGGAACCTTTCAGCGCACAAGGTGTGCGGTAGCCTTCTAAAATGTTGTCATTGTGACTAGTGAATAAAAACTAAATGTGTTGCTAAATTTAGGCTGTTGCTCATGTCAGCTTCCTTTTCTAAATGACGGTAAGTGCATTCCATAAATAGTGTGCCTCTTATGTTGTCATATCTCTTTGGCTTGCTTTGCAGTATTTTACAGGATATTTGCAAATGAATTTTGTGTTCAGTAGGCAAGGGATGAAAATAACACTACTCGTTGGGTCTCCATTAACCAGCAGCTAATGAGGAGCCATTTCAAGGGCTGGATGACTATAATTCAGATTAGCCTTTGTGCCAGGCTGCTCTTGCTCCAGCTCAGGCTTTTATCGTGCTGCGCTCTTATGGTCTGGAGGGACAGAGCTGGTGTTCCAGGGCGGAATTTTGTCGGTTAAGTTTTCAGTGCTTCAGCTTCCCTTTTGGAAGGTAGGAGAGAAGAGTGAGTGTGTGTGTGTGTGTGTGTGGATGTAGATAGGTGACAGTGATCTTGAACTCCACAGTCAAGTGTTTTGAGATGTAATGAAATACTCTACAAACGCTCTACTTGTGCCTGCCGGTTGCTAGCATTGTTACTTGTAGAAAAGGGTACAACACGATGACAGCGAAGGTGGTCCAGGCTGGCCCTTCATTAATTTTATTTTCAAAATCTATATTAGTGGCTGTCGTGGGGGCACCTGGGCACTTCACATCAATAAAATAATCAATTTAAAAAATGTGTAGACCAGAACTCTGTGTTCACTAACAAAACTCCTGTTCCCCGCTACAAATAAAGGTCAGTCCAAGGCTGGCCAAGCAAGCAGGACTCGCGTTTCTGTGCCTTGGTGCTTGCCAGACTCAGCTCTGGCAGAACACCACCGGCAGCACTTCCAGGCGCCCGCAGTCCCTGCAGAGAACGTCTTACTGCTGTGCCTATGACTTGTTAACCCCCTGCACATCTCACATTGGTTTCAGGACCAGTGGAAGAGGTGGGGAAGGGCCAGTCCTGATTTAAAATGTGATGTTGCCAGTTGCAAGCAGCCCACTGACATGCAGGAAACAGGGACTTGGAGGAGCTGCTGAAATAGAGACAGAGACCTCCTCCTGAAGAGGAGGCTAGAGGTCTCTTAACTGAAGAACTTTTATTGATGATAAATGTTACATTATGCAAACTTAGCAAATTCTCTAGGAAAACAATACTTCCCAGTTTTTTTCTTAACGTGTTAATATTTTATGATACCTGTGCATTAAGGGCCGGTTCCTGCAAAGTTTAAGTGAGTTTGGGCTGATAAATTGTCTTATGGACTTAAAAAAACTTAAAAAAATCTGGTCACTACGGATTACCTAAATTCCTGATCTTGCTTAACATGCTGATGGTATAAAATCAGCTTGTTTCTGGTTTTCATGCATTAAGTGAGCATATGTAATTAAATTAAATGTTGTTGCAAAGCTGCATTTTATTTATGTGTACTAGTACATTTGGGGCAATAATCACACTTTAATACATATCTGACTGTGCAAACAGCACTGATTTAATTTTTTTAAATGTGAAATGGTAATACATTTTGATGTCTTGAAATCCAATTGTAATCAAGCGGAGCTTAAAAGTCCAAGATCTGATTCAGGAGAGTTCAGGCCCATCTGGATGGTGCGTATCAGGTGTGCAGTGTGTGTGTGTGTGTAAGGTAGGGAGTGAAGCATTTACCTTTTCCTATAAAGCTTTAATTCCAGTTTAAGACTGTGGTCTGAGGCTCTCTGCAGTTTAAGTTCTTGCACCAACATCTGTTGTTGGTCTCCATTTCTAGACAAAGTAATGGTGAATGGCAGAAGCAACTAAGTGCACAGTGTTTTGGAAAAAATATGGTTTCTAATTCTTAAAGTTTGAATTTAGCTTCTGGTAACAGTCTTCATATGGGAGTGTGTCTTTATAAACTGATACATACGTGATCCTTGAGGAGCCAATGAGAAAGGTTTCATATCAAGGTCTTTTTGAGAGGTATATGTTCCCACAGCAACAAAGGTTTGTTTCATCTATTTTTTGTTTTATAAAAGCAAAGAAAATATCTTATGTAGGTTCTATTTTCAGCAGGTAATGGACATGTTCTACATTTTTGTATTACTGTGATTATAGTGAAGGAGGGGCTTTAATCTTCAATCAAGCAACTCTACTCAGCCCACTTTATAACTTGTAACCTTCAGAGACTTGTCCTAGCCATTCTTGTTTTCCTCTTTCTCCTTCTCATTCTTCATTTTGATACTGCTGGTTACCCTCTGCCTAGAAGCTTTTTATTTAGGAGGTATGACAACCTGCTCTTCATTGACTTCTGGCTTTAGCTATCAAGTCACCTTCTTTTGAACTCTGATCAACTCTCGCTCTTCCAACTTTTAAATATTTCCTGTTCCTTTTATTTGTCTCCACTGCTATATAACTTTGTGATGGAATGTCTTTCAGTGCATGTGTTTTTTATGGGAGTTGGCACACAAAGCACTACTTAACAAAATAAGTCAGCAAACAGTCATATTTCTCTTTACATACTTTTTAACTTCACACTACTACAGTAGATGACACTTTGCTATTGTATTTCACAGAGGTTTTTTCATGGTGAACTGAATTTCTAAGGTAGAGTGGAGCAGGTGCTGTGTTGCCAAGGGAAGTCCGTCTGGGTTGACAGACAAGATCATAAGTGTTTCTCTGGACATCCATGTAAAGATCTCTCTTTTATTTGTTTGCTTGCATGGAGTTAAATGGAAAGAGGTCACCCCCTTTGCCAGAACAAACTCTTTATCTAGCAGTAGGTCTTTGCATGAAAACATCTTTTTTTTTTTTTTATTAAGCAAGTCATCCATACTGCACCGTAGGCTGTTTGAGTGTAACAGTATGTTACAGTCTGCAAAGTTAATGCAGTTAATATTCAACTGAACTTTTGGGGGGTTGCTAATCCCTTAGGCGGGCTTAGCAGAAAGGGCAAACATATTTATAGCACTTTGAATCAGACTGCAGTGCACCAGTAAGGGTATGTGCTATACCATGCAAATGTTACACAATTTCAAGAAGACTCGGTCCATAACCATCTTTTAAGTGCATAACCATCTTTTTTTTTTTAAGTTGGTGAAATATTTCGTTTGAAAGAGCTGTTAGTTCAATGGACAACAGGGCTGTTAAAATGGGACTTTGTGAAAGGTCTTGGGATTCCTGTTCTGGTGATAAATTCTGCAAGTTCTGAACAGATTTATGGGCTGTTTAATTAGGAGCTAACTGTATTCTTTAAACTCAGTCATTTGTATTGTTCCCTAATAGGATTTCACTGGACTTTGTCACATATCTGACTATGACTGAGTGTGAGTAGGTTTGTCAATAGCCTATTCCAAATGGACCATGGTCTCTTACTGTATTTATAGTATTCTTGAATCATCTTTCCTCCAGAGTGGAAGTGTGACATTGGGTTTGCTTTGGTTAGAGTTGTGGGCACACGGGGCAAAAGAAACAAGAGTTAAATTATGAGTTGTGGGAAGTTTATGGAGAACCTGATGTGCTTAGACTGAAAATGTCCAACAATGAGGGTCATGTTTCTGTGAGACAGAAACTCTCAGTATTTATGTTATGGACAAAACCTGAGTGTAAAGTTATACCAAAAAGGCCCTGTAAAGCTATCAACCCATCTGGAGCCAGAGAAAAAGAACTTACGATCTTGGATTTTCCACAGGATTTGGTTGTGTATAGTTTTTTTGTCTAATAAATACAAGGTCCATCAAGTGGTAGTCAGCAAAATGGCATTTCTACGTTCTTTATTTTGTTGTGAGAGAGTTTGTAGTATGTATGATAGCTCTCTAAGGTGAGCTTCTGGTTCAATGCAAACACAAAATACAGGCCTTGCAAAGTGGCTGTGCTAAGATTTTAAAGTATATTTTTTACATTTTGGCTATTTCTTCCTTTTTTTCCCCCTAGATGTTAAATACTGGAATGAGTGACTCCAACATGGAACCTGACCTTAAAGGAGGCTTAGGTGCCTGAATTTATGCATGTACTCAAGTAATTTATTGGTTTGCCACCTTACCTGAATCCACTCTCTTCCTTTTCCTTTTGGTCTTTGTGAACCACATTGGCCCTTTGTGGTCTTTCAGGGAAAAGGTCCTACAAAATAATGACGACAGAATTGTTAGGAAAGCTGAAATTATGTTGGTAAAGATTTTTCAAATGTATTTATTATATTTTCAGTTAAAGCAACTGAATACCAGAGTAAGTTAAAAATTTGTATTGGAGTTGTTTATATCTGAAGTACTGGAAAATAACTAGTTTATTAGAGGTAAAATTTCAAATGCCTGAATATATTTAAATATAAGCTCAAAGGTCAGACAGCCTATCCCAAGGAAGGAAGAAAGAAGAGAATTTGGGCTGATCAGATAAAGACCCAGTAGGTGTGTAACACGTACATAGGGGTCATGTGGCTAACACAGATGTGGGTTCCTTTGATTTCTCATCCTAAATGTCCCCAGCTCATCACTGCATCAATTGCAGATCCTAAGCAAGATTCAGCCTTATACCTTTATAACAAGACTCAGTAACATTTGTCATTTTATTAAACAGTAGATACACCCATAGTAAACACCTTACTTCACAGAATATGCTGGTGAAGGTGTGCTGGATCTTAGCTACACATCCTGCAGCCATTTGGAGCTTAGACATCAAGAAAACAATCAGCAATTTTATTGGGAAAGCCAAGAGCTAACACTCCAGTGATGATAACTGTGATAAAAGGTATGTGTGTGTGTGTTACTGTGCTGTACTCTATACATTTATCAGCTCTTTTTATAGTAGCATTCCCAGGAGCAGTCCAGGTCCAATCAGGACTGGTATGCCAGTTGTGTGAGGTGTTGTTCTAATTCATGTGTAAATGTGGAGTGGTTGCTGCCCTCAGGATATTACAGTGAAATTACAAACAGCATAAAAAAATAGTAGGAGTTGTGGAGGAGAAGGAGGGCAGCTGCAGCAAGGTGCGCTTGTCTTGTCAGGGATGCGGTATGTACAGCCTGATACCAAATGATGAGCATGTCATTTATTTATAAGTCCGCTGCCTTCAAAACAATTAGCCTCATTGTCCTTTGTATGTGTCTTAGTTATTTTAACAGAAATGTAGGAAGTATAAAATGAATCACTTCTGAGATCTTTCTAGCCTCCTGTTCTGTGTCTAGCAATGGCCAACCCCAGGCGCCTTAAGGAAAGTTGTAAGAGCCTTACAATGGGCAGACATGAGATAATCTTCTCTCCACATGTTCTCTTCCTAATCTTTCATTATTAGGGATTAATTTAAGCTTTAAAGTATGAGATTTTTAAAGAAAAATATTTGGGGTTTCCCCCCTCTCCACTGTCATCCTTGTTTAAAGTATGGAGTATCCTCCCAAGCCTGTCATCTGAGCTGTTCTCAGAGGAATCCTACCGGCTCCATGGTGCACTGACCAAATCTGTGGCTTGGGAACTGGTTGTTTGTCTTCCTCTAATGCCAGAATGCAGTGGTAGATCTTTCCCACAGGAGGTGGATGAAGGTAGAAGTATGTTGAGCAGTTATGGCCTGGGTATGCCCATGTCACTGTATGTCAAAGCTGTGGCACTGCAGCTGGACCTCTCCGCTTTCTTTTATATTTTAGTGGGTAATTTGCAGTAAAGCACTATAGGAAATAGCCGTAAATAAATCTGGGAACCTTTGTATTAATTTCTTTTGCTAGCTGTGTACATATGAGCAGCTTGCCGTCTGCGTATGTGAATCTTGTCAAAACAATTTTGGGAAGTGATTTGTTAATAATCAAGCTCTCAGAGCAGCTCTAAATCAGTAATTGATGTAGGTCTGGATAAAGCAAGCCTTCCGCCTGCCTATTTTGAGGAGCATTTTTGCCAAGTTTCTAGCTAGTGTGAAAACTAGCCATCAGAATAAAATTTAGGACAGCTGGGATTCATTGCAGTGAAGACTTTTGGCTCCACAGTTCAAATAATCACAATAGCAGCTCAATTTAGCCTTTGGCTGGATAGGTTTGGCAGGGCACAATGAAAAATAATTATTTCATGGCCTGCTTATTTGTCCCTTAACAAATAAACTCTCTGACCTATGCAGGCTTATGTAAACATGCTGCCATATGTGGGCTTGTAGAACACTGTCATGTCCCCATTTGGAAATATGTTTTATTTCACCCTCGTGTTACTAACTTTTTTGGAGAGTTCTGTTTGGGAAGCAAAGAAAGGGATAGGAAGCATTGAATACTGAAGCCCAGACAGCCAGGCACAGAGTCTAAAAAGCCATCTAACAGTTTTCTTTCTGAAAACATATCCCCATTAGTATGCAGTGTTTTCACTGCTGTAATAATAAGAGCAATCATGATACGAGCAAGACCGTCTCTTTGCAGCCTTCCCTTGCGGGATGGAGAATGACAGCCCCTAAAGCATTTGGATATTAGCCTGAATGTATGCTGCTTAGCTAACCATGGTTCAACTTGCTCTCCATCTTACAGCTTCCTGAATATCCTTCTCAATTGGGTTGGTGACAGCTTAAAATGTGAGACTTGGGCAGGGGGAGATAAAAGCTTAGCAAAAAGCTCTTTGTGTGTGTATTTAAGGGGAAGTTTTATTACACTTGGTGATGGAGAGACATGCCACGCTATTTTCTGTTCCTACAATTTTAGCATTTGCACTCTGTTGTACTGGCAGCAGCCAATCCATAACATTGTCTTGTTGTTTCCCACTCTGGAGGGGGAAAAAATAAACAGAAGAATACAGATTGATGGGTTTGTCTTCTGACACCACCATTTTGGCTCTGAAACAGTGAAATAAAGCCTTTTTTCTCAGCGATACAAAAGTTCTCTCTAGAATGTCTGCTTTTACATACTCATGCCTAGACACAAACATGTGCACAAACATGCAGAGGCTCTTGCTGAGGTGGCTATGATCTGTTTTTAATAGTGGCATTTCTTCTCAAAGTGTCATTTAAAAAAACCATCAGCAGTCATGTCATGCATCGGGATGAATTTCTAAATGTAAATGAGATTCTCTCAGTAATTTATTTACATTTGTTTTCAGCACAACAAATGAGACATCACGTAGCTTCATAATTTCCCATGACCGAGTCACCAGCATGAGGTGTGTAATTTACCCTGATTTAAGATGCTTATCTAGAGGTTCTTGCAACAATACCTGGTGGGCTTTTTTTCTAGTACGTTTTTGCTGGCTTTTAACCTATCTACCTCCTTCTCTGTTTTTCAGTTGAAAAAGAATTATAAATGTCTCTTCTTCTTGAGGCCTTTTTTCAGTACTGCTGAGAGGGATGGCTTTGTTGCCTTGCTTTGTGTATTATTTTGTCTGCTATTTCCTTCTCATTTAGTAAAAATCATAGGAGGCTTCCAGAACATATCTTGATTTACAGTCTGATGATGCAGGAAGGCAGCAATGCTGATTATGGACGTTTCTGATGGAAAAATGCTTTGCAGACATGAAGCATGAATGGGAAGAATCCTGCAGTTGTTGGCTCTCTCCCTTTTCCACACACTAAATGTTAGGCCTGGTCTTGGCTCTTCTACTGAGTTGGAGTTTCTGATTGGCTTTAGTGATACTTGGGTTGAGAGAGGATGTGAATGCCAGTTTTTAAATAATGTGGACAGAGTCATGTACTACAAAACTAATTTATTTCAAGCCTGTAGTTGGAACATTTAGATGTCTAACTACGTGCTTGAGTATTTCAGGTAGGTAGATGATTAAAGGTGCAATGTACCATGCATACAGTTTTGTACCTCTTGCTTGCGGGCTCAGTTAAGGCTTGACTGAAAATCAAGGCAGTAGCTTTTGCTACTTTACAGGCTAACAACACAAGGACTGAGAGGCTATGGTGAAAGTTACTGGCAGTTCTGCAGCAGTACAAAATGCTATGCTATATAGTTGCACTGTGGCAAGTTTGGGATGTTATCATGCAAAAATACATCTTTACGGAGATCCCCAGGATTAACCATATGCCGGTGATCTCTTCCTCACTGAGAGAAAGCATGACATTTTGCTGTGTTAATTCCCAAAGAAAAATTCAGTGTGCTCCTTTAAACTGACTAAGCATATTCCAGAAAAGAGTAGATTTGGGCTGGGTTTTAATGTGCGTTGTACGTACTAGGAGTTGTACATACTTTTATTAGTTGAGATTTAATTTTTGGCCTGCTGGCCATTTCCTTAACATTGCATGGATTTAGCACCAAACTGTGCTGGTAGCCTGTCTATCACCAAATTATTTACAGAGCTGCAGTTAAATTATAGAAATCTTCCAGACAAGCAGTGCTCTGGGCAAATTATTTCATCAGAGTTATTTTCCATGGTGTACTTAAGCAAAAGCTTACAGGAACAGCATGAATCTTTTTTTGGTATGTGATTATGCATATGTGGTAACAGCTACCTTGTCAGAAATAGCTAGCTCTCTACCTGGGAAAACAAAAGTAAACCAGGATATGAAAATTAATGATCTCTGTGCTGTCCTCAGTTTGAAGCACAAGTTTTATGTTATGAAAGTACAGGACTGGGGCCAGTAGTAGGATGGTCATTTCTGTACACTGTCAACTCATTCAAGGTCTTGTGACTTTTGTGTTTTTCTCTGCATACTTAAAACTGCACAGCTTTGTGCTCTTGTAATAAACAGGTCAGCTGACTTTGCTAGTTCTGTCACATCCAGGCCCAGTGGTCACTGTTCTCTTTCACAGGGAAGTACATTTGTATATCCAAAGGCAGTATTGACTTTTACCACATTACCCCCATCTAGCAAGACTTGAGCTGCTGTATGGTTATGAGATGTACAGAGGGAATATAACTGCTAAAAGCAGCCCTAATTCCCAATGATAGCTGGCATCCTTTCAAGCTCTTCAAGAGTTTAGGAGTATAGTTCAGGTAGAACATACATATTTTGGTCTATATGTAATGGTGATACCTACTAGGTGAAACCATACCTACCTTCACTTGCAGAAACTTTGCATAGATCACTATTTAAGGACTCTGGATGCAGTGCTTGTGTTTAGCTCAGTGGTTTTTATCACTGCAGATTTGTTTAGTTGTTACTTGAGGTCTGCACACGGTGTGTGGGCCAGACATGGGGACACCACTTGGCTGTTGAGCTTGGTGGGCTCAATCCAGGCACACAAGAGGTGGAACTGCAATAGCTGGAGTTTCATTACTGTTGTCCGAGAATTATTTTGATTAGCAGGAAGTGAATATCTGTGAAAGCTGGGTCTCCTTCACTTTCGATCCCTAGCAGATGCAACTCTGATTAAGAGCCCCCTTAACTTAGAAATGCTCTTAAAGACAGGAAGATACTTAAAGTTGGCTTTATTAACCAAATGGAGGAGCTATGCTCTTGGGGCCCATTAACAGCACTGCCTAGATGGCCAATGCTGCACAAATACTGGGAATTAAGTTTCTGAAAACCCCAGACCTGGGGTTCTTTGGAGCTTCTTAGCTCCAAATTGTATATCTCGCCAGTTCTTTACTCCCCCAGTTGTAATCCATATCTCACTTATTGCTAGAGTCAACAGTCTAATGGTAACAAAACCCACAACCTTTATCATCTATCGATTTTCAGTCTTTAAAAACTGACAGTAAGCTTTTTTTTTTGTCCAATTTTTCAATAAATAGGAACTTTTATTGGTTTTTCGGTTTTATTGTATTACATTAGATTATATTTTACTGCATGTAGTGGGTAATGTAGCATCAGGAGACATGTTTACGTTCAGCAAGTAACTTTTGAAACTGCATAACTCAACTGAGATATGTAAACAAATTTGTAATGCTAGTTTAATTTAGATTACAATGCAGAATACTCAGGCTTCAGCTCATTTTTCTATTTATTCCATTAAGATCCTCTAACTAATGGAGGAGAATTGCCATGAAAATAATTACAGTAGAACATCAGTAAAGGTGAACATCTACTGTCTTCTCTATCCGAGAGAGAGGGAGGAATTTTGTAGTTAAATAAGCATCACAATATATGGTTTTCTTTCCTAGAAATCTGCCACAGACAATGTTGTACAGGTTGGGTAAGTAATAAATTCTGCCTGTGTGATGCTGTGTGTCAAAAGATATGGCATGAACATCTTTCTCAGTGACCTCTGTTACCTTCTCCTTTTAAATGAGGAGACAAACTAGAATACGATTTAGCCCTGGTAAACTTTGGGATGTGGATCCTGAGTTGCCTTCCCACTGCCTCTTGCCTTCATGGTCGAAGATAACCTTGTGGGTTTTTCCCTTTCCGGAACCTGTCAGGAAACACTGAAGATCGAAAGTTGCCTCTTGCTTACTCTTGTGATGAGAAATGGCAATTTGATGATATTTTTATCTTTGGTGTAGATGCAATTTAACCTTTTTTAATTAAGAAGCAGCTCATTTCTCTTCTGGTGGCATTCAGCCCCACAGCCAAAGACAGTAAGGTCTCAGTTGTTTCCATTCTACCTCCTGCACCTCCTGCACTGGTCTTTGCTAGAAGAACCAAGTGGTTCTTCTGCTTCAAGGCTATCAAGGTCATCCTGACAGGCTTCTCAGATGAAGTATTTCCCCTAGGTCATGAAACATTTTCCTGTACACTATGAACACAGAGACAGTTCTGGCTAATGTTTCATAACCATTGCATAGTAGACAGACAGATGAAGAGCTGTGTGGGCAAAAGTCTTTATTTTTGTTAATTGGATGTGATTCTGCAAGGCATAGGCTCTTTCTCATAAGTTGCCATGGATCTTGCTGTCATCTCTGCTTCACAGGATCTGATGCACAAAGAGTTAATAGATATCCAGTGGCTGAAGCCATTTATATTTCTCTTTGTATAAGGAAGTGAAGCATGTAAAATTAGAAAGCGGAACCAAACTTGAAATTCTCTGATTTTATGACTAGTGTGTGTGTGTTATTTTCCCATGATCCTTAATTACATTCTGTTCTGGAATGGGGAAAGGGGGGATTCTAATCAAGTGCACCAACTGGGGGAACACCAAACTGTTTTACAGGGGAGTCTAGAAGACAGCACACAGCAAATGCAAATTTTGACATTTATATGAAAGTGAGCTAAGCGAGACCAGTAGAAGAGAGCCAAAAGGACTGCAGCAAGAGGAATGCAAGGGCTTTAAGGAAACCACAGATTCTCTATTTATTGAAATATTACAGGTGACATTTAAGGTGGTGATAGGATGTAGATTTTGTAGAGCAGCACCAAGAGAGATGGCTGTTACAAAGGGAATGTATGATTGTATTCAGGTTCATGAGAAGCTAGGTTTAGAAGAGAATTGGCCTTCCCTCTTTGAACACATAAGATAGTGGGATACATCTCATTTCAGTGAATGGAGAGAGGCTGTTTTGGGGACTGCTTTTTACTGCACTTGCTGTTGAGTTTCCAAGGGGTATTTTGATGTTTACTGTAGAGATGCTTCCAGTGAGTTGGAGATGTGACTGAATGCGAAGCTTAGTTCTGTGTATGTACAATCCTGCTCTCTGTGAGTCTACCTTAAGTTGTATGTTCGGTATCAGTCTGCAACAGTAAGTAATTTGTAGGAGTCCACCAGGGTGCAGAGTCATGGAATACTCTTTTTCTTCTCTTACTGGATAAAATGCCCTTTAAAAAAATTATTCTTACTTCCAGTCAAAACGTTAAAGTCAATGAACTCGGTCGACACTTTAAATAGAAACATAGAATGGTTTTAGTTGGAAAGGACCTTAAAGCTCATCTGGTTCCAATCCCCTGCCATGGGCAGGGACACCTTCCACTAAAGCAGGTTGCTACAAGCCCCATCCAACCTGGCCGTGAACATTGCTGGGGATGGGGCAGCCACAGCATCTCTGTGTAACCTGTGTCTCACCACCCCCATAGTGAAGAATTTCTTCTTAATGTCTAATCTAAATCTCCCCTCTTTCAGTTTAAAGCCATTCCTCCTTGTCCTGTCACTACATGCCCTTGTAAAAAGTCCCTCTCCAGATTTCCTTTAGCTTCCTTTAGGTGTTGGTACCCTTTTGTTGAGGTATAGCAAAATTGGTCCCTGCCTTGTTCTTTGGTTCTGATGTTTTCTTCGTTCCCTTGGCTGAGGGCAGGGTCAGAACACAGTGCTGTGCTCTTCTGCACCATTGGAGCCAAGTTTATGTGCACAAGTAAATGTCTTTGATAAACAGCTTGACTTAGCAGAAATGTACGCTTACTATTTATTGGAGTAAGGGATGAGTGAACTATTTAAAAACAGAATTCCCAGGGCAGTGTTCTAGTTTCATGTTTGAAAGGCAGTGGAGAACTTGACCTAAAGGTATCTTGTGTAAATAGCAGTTTAGGCACAGTTCTTACCTTTTCTCTGAATTCTTTTGACTTTTCTGTGGGATGAGGACGTGGGCAACTATGACTTTACAATCTGACACCTTTGAGTGGCATGTAAAGGCATCTCTCCTGCTCCTCAGTGGCACTGACCCATGATGTATAATCATGGAGCCAATGGGGCAGGATGCCTTGTACTCAGCACCGACTGTGGATGGTGTGGATCCCTGGGGTGCTGCTGAGGATGAAGTGAACCATTGTGTGCTTGGATGTATAGATTATGAGCAGATCATCACTCAACACCCTTGTTATTGTCATACCTCTACTCCCAGGAATAGTTGTAACAGTGAGCTTTAATCTGGATTCCAATTTTAAATCTAACTTTAATGTGAGCCCTTAGGGAAAAAAACAAGTTAAGTTGTGCTTTTAAAAAGAAAATGAAAGGTGGAATGAGAGAATAATCAAGATTATTTTTTTTTCTTTTTGGTAGATGCTAGGAAGGAAAAGGAATATACTATGGATCCTTTCCTATTGCTCATTATGTTTTGATCTAGCCCATTACACACACCAGTCCCAACACCTTCAGTCATTTCCTACCAGCTGTGTTTCTGGGAGACCAGACTTTACTCCCATATTTTTAGCACTTCACTGGCTTGGGGTATTCTCTACTCTGCTCTCATGAGACTTCAGTTGGACTATTGTGTGCAGTTCTAGTGTCCTCAACATAAAAAGGATATGGAACTGTTAGAACAAGTCCAGAGGAGGACCATGAGGATGATCGGGGGCTGGAGCACCTCCTGTATGAAGATAGGATGAGAGAGTTGGGGCTGTTCAACCTGGAGAAGGCTGTGTGGAGACCTCATAGCAGCCTTCCAGTATCTGAAGGGGGCCTACAGGGATGCTGGGGAGGGACTGTACTGAGAGGACAAGGGGTAATGGGTTCAAACTTAAACAGGAGAAGTTTAGATTGGATATAAGGAAGAAGTTCTTTAAGCATTGTGAGGCACTGGAATGGGTTTCCCAGGGAAGTTGTGAATGCTCCATCACTGGCGGTGTTCAAGGCCATGTTCGACATAGCCTTGGGTGACATGGTTTAGTGGGAGGTGTCCCTGCCCATAGCAGGGGTTGGAACTAGATGATCTTAAGGTCCTTTCCAACCTTAACTATTCTATGATTCTCTTTGGAGCATCCTCTGCAACCTGGTACTTCTTATCACTTTCAGCTGCACTTGAACATCCATGCCCAACATCACACTCAAGCCATACAAAGGCCACTTGCTACCATTTACATTTTTCATTATCCTTCTAAAGTAGCTGCTCAAAAGGTACAGTGGCTTTCCTAGCTGTTTGAAGTCTTTTGGAAGGCTGTAATTTTGAATCACTGCTTTACCAATGGGCTATAATTGTTATGCAAAACATTGCACAAACATTACTAATTGCACAATTAAGATTGCTTTCTCCTCATCATCCCATTCATCATACTCCTCATTCACACCTATAGTCAGCATCTGGCATTAACGTAGTCCATGTTTGTTGCATTAATACATTCCTTTTGCAGTGAAAATGCCTTTTGTTTATCGCTTTGTTGCTTAAGGGTCCTGTCAGCGCATTCAGGATGCCTGAAAATAGTGTTTAGAAAGGCTTGTAGTGGACATCCCTTTTCCAAACGTTTAATGGGAGAGTAATGCAATGATCCAGGATACTAACAACTCTCAGAGCTCAGAAAGGGACTTGATCCAGATCAGCAAAAGACTCTCCCTTATCAACGTTAAAGTAAGTAATAGTGTTTTGCTACTTTTTAAAATCTGAGGCAAATAATGAGGGATAACTTTTCTTCACAGTGGACGTTTCAAGGTCATCAGTCCCATTAACCTGACGTAGCTGCATAATGACTTCATTCTCATAGTCCACACCAAAACCAAGCAAACCAAACCCATGTTGAAAAGTGCAGGAGGTAGCAGGGAAAAGTCCATGTCTGCAAAGTAAAACATGAGAAACTGCCTGGTACCCTTACTGCCAGACCTAGTTCTTGAATGTAGTAATGGTGTGTTTGCTGTCATGTAAAGGCAAGGTGGGAGCATCTTGGATTGGAAGACTACAGAGGTCTGCAGCACCATAATTCTTCTTGGAAAAAGGAAATTATGTGTCTTCTTCTGAAATTGTTCCCCACAACTCTACAAATTTAAAGAAATAAAAACCAAATAGAAAATAAGTTTTAAATGACAGTGAATTATTGTCATTAAAGAATCTGTACTTTTGTGTCGGGGAAAAAAAAAAACAAACAACCAAACTCAGTGTACTGTATCCTACTTTTCTAAAGCATTACTTAATGTACCAGTCATTGCTGGGAACAGGGAGTCCTTTTAATGCTAGTCAGGTAATATGTCATTCTCTCTGTAAAAACTCTGCAGCAGAGACATGAGTTATATACTGATGTAGCTATCAGAATATCATGTGGTAGCACTAATGTGAGTCACTACAGTGGAGTTTGCCCTGTTTGAAATTTTTACATAATTAAAGTGAGTCATTGTCCAAATTCTGCCAAAGTGCAGATGTCTTTAATTCAACATACGCAATTCAGCTTGCATATGCCTTCCATAGGGTGAGCATCTTCTCTGTACACAGCCTGGGGTTAACTGTGGTCTGGGACCCATTTCTTTTTGCCATTCAGCATGCAATGCTCCCATTGAGATCTATTGCAGCTTTGGCAAAAACAGCTGGAACCACCAGACCTTAAAGAGACCTCTCTGCTTCATTTCATGTTTCTGCTGGTAATTCTTTAAATGCATGTAGTTAGAGCAAAACGAGTGTATTCTTATTTCTGTGATAACAAAGGATACGGCATATATATCCCGGTGAAATACATTTCATTGCTTTCCACAACATCTACCTCTATACCAAGGCAAAGACAAGAGAGAGGATTAGACAGGTAAGGCAAGTTTCTTTGAGGGAAAGCAGACTGGATATAAATATTCCATAAATATTTGACTTTTAAAATTATAAACTTCAAGGTGATAGATGATTTACTACTCAGGGGTAGTTAAACCAGATGGTTTTACCTAAGACTAAAACTACCCTCCATGTGGTTAGCTGCATCATCGTTTCTGAAGATTTCGTGCATCATTTGCTTTTTGAGGTCAGAAGATAATCATATCTGAGTCCTTTGTCTGAAGAGGCAGTAGCTTTCCTTATTTCCTGCCTCTTTCCTCCCTCGTTCCTCCTCCTTTTATCCTGTTTTCCTCCTCTTTTCCTCCTCTTTTTGTCTTTCTTTGCTCTCTCTCTTTTACGCTTTATCTCTTCTGTCTCTCCTCCATCCACTCTCATTTTTCCCTACTCTCCTTCTTTCTCTTTTTTGTCATCTTGTTCCCCAACTCTTTCATTCTTTCTTATCCCCATTTTACCCCTTTTTCTCAGCTGCAAATCTCATTGTTCTCCATCGAATCCAGAAATGTAACGAAAATGTAATTAACAGTTCCATTCAGAAATAGCTCATAGTTTTGCTGGGCACAAAAGGAAAGAACAGGCATGTAAGGAAATGTTGGAAAAAATGTCTGATTAACTCATGAGAGATAGTGAAAATGGCTAAGGCTGCTCTGCTAATGTCTGAGTCACTCAGTAGGCGCTATTTTATCTTATCTATTAACATCTTCCTTAGTAGGGACATTATCTAGAATGTTTACTGCTGTAAATTGTTTCCGAGGACGGGCACAGTTGCATTTAAAACCATTTCAGTTTCATCTGCAAGTTGTTCAGGATGGTGTACCATGTGGTTGGTTAGCTTGCATGGATTTTCGGTGTCATTGCCAGTCCTTCTTTCAGGCAAGTTTCATGTGCATTACTGGTTTACTTCAGATGGTTAGCACAAGCTGTAAAGGGGATGACTAGTTCATTTATTTGGGAGTTTCAGCTTCTATCTACAAGCTCTATACTCATGATAATGCTGGCAATGTGTTCTTGAAAGATAACCTTTGAGCCTTACACCCAGTTTTCGTTCTGAACCATAAAATGGTGCGATACATTTCTTTGCAGCTCAGAATGGGAAGCTGTGTTGCAGGAGAAACTTGTATGTTTTACTTAAAAAGTAGTTGTTCTTCTATGGAAGGACTGCAGCCTTATGTATGCTAGCCCATCCAGAGAGTAGCCAGGCAGAGGGGTATATGTTTCAAACACCCTCTGAAAGTTCTGAAAGCTGCCTTAATAGTTTATTGATGACAGAGAGAAGGAATAAATTCCTCCCATAGTCTCCCTCCACATGTGCTCAGTTAATACTGCCAGCAGAGAAGAAGGAAGTTCCCACACCTTCATCTGCTGCAGAGAAAAGATTGCACAGGTAAGCAGTCCTGCTTGCCAGGTAGATAAATAGTTAGACTTGAGAGCATGTTATTTTTGACACCGTCAGTGCCTACTCCCTCTTCCTGTTAATGCTTAAGTTTTCTGCCTTGTTCATGATCTCTGAGCTTGTTCCTGTTAACTTTTTTCTCTCTCCGGTTGTAAAAAATAAAGCTGCTTGGATGTGCTCAAATAGTGAGACACAGTGTCCTAAATGATGTAACTCAGGTTTTGGAAGCAGGGTAATTGCGGTAGTGTGAGGCTCCTTTTAGAATAATTAATCTTGCTGAGAAGCAGGGTATAAAAGCCTGTGCAGAGCACAGTAATAATGCAGTTACACCATTTCCAGTATTTGTGTGCCCCCGCATAGCACTGCAGATCAGAGCAGGCGTGCCCATAGTAATGGTCAAGGAATGATTTCATCTTTGCAGCCTCGTGCCAGGACTGTGATACAAAACAACGTGGGATTCATTCTAAAGAAAAAAGTGGCACTCACCTTCCATACTAAACTCTGAGATCATTAGGAATCATTTTTACAAAGGAGAGATTTATGTTTCGTTCATGAAGCCAAAGCCTGTTCTTGCGCCTTGTTACTGCCTGGTTCATCCCCATCCAGGAGTGAACTGTACTTCAGCTGCATACGCTTGCACATGTTAAGATTTCCATTTCAAAGTACAAACAATTCTAATATTAAAAAGGCTATTTCCCCAGTGGAAATATGAGTTGCATGAGCTGCTTACTTTTCTTTTTTGTCTTTTGATCGCGTATGATAACATCTTTAGATCTCTCTACAACTTTTTCTTTTTTCTTGTCAGCATCACAGTGGACAAAATGTCAGTGGAAGTTAAAGTGGAAAGTGTCCATAGAGAGAGAAAGGTTCTCTTTCACTGCCGTTGCATAGTTGACTCTTCTGCTCTTTTCTGTTGGGGTTTAGTCTGCTGGGGCACTTCATTGCTTAACTTAAATTTACTTATCTGTTAGACAAACAAGGGATAGCCTTGGCCATTAAGTAAATCTACTGATGGAGGGAAAAGGGATTTTCTAGAGCACTTGTGTGCCTTTCTGAGACATGAAGTCCAAAAGTGTCTGATAATGTAACCTTCAACTGGTTTTCTGCAATGACTTTTATCAATGAGTCCTAAAAGCATTGATATTTTCAGGCTTTATAGCTGAAGAGAACTGCAGTGTCCTTGAACAACCCAGTAGGCAAAGGAGCAGCTTCTGCATACTCAGTTGATGAATTCCCATGTACTGTCATATGTGACTTAGGTTTTCCTTTCTCTCTGGGATGTCCAGTGGGTACCATGCCATTGGCTGTACCCAGTATGCAACACTAGACTGGTACTCGTCTCAGGATTTGCCTGGATTTGCTGTTGTCCTCAGAATGTCTGCTCCTGTATTGTATAGTGAGGATAATACTTTGTTGGGTTTTTTTGTTTTAACATTTTGAAGGGAAAATAGGGTCTCATTCAGATCTTAACATTTTGCATGATAGTACAGTTGAACAACGCGTACATGTGTTAATTAAACATCCCTTCTTATCACTGTTTTGGTAAGTGTCCTGTAAATTTAATCACTATGACACCTCTGTACACATTACAATCCTTTTAAAGATCTGGAGAAAAATCTTGGTGGATTATTCAAAGCACTAAATCACACAGAATTACAGTAGTTATTAGAGGCATTAAAACCTGTGATAAGAAGCTTTATCATGCATTTTTTGAGGGGGCTTAGTCTTTATCAGAGATGACTGTAAATAGAAGTGAACAGTAAAAAACCTGATAACAGTTTATTTTACATACACCAATAATCAGGTATTGTAACTACAGTATAATTACATAATTATTGCAGAATAGGTAACTACAGCATATTAGTTTTCTTGTTTTCCTATTATCACAACTATCTGCAAGACCCGAGCCAACAAGGAGCCTTATTCTGCTCCCATTTATCCTGCGCATACATGTACATGCACACACACATATTTACATTATGTATGTGTTTTGACTGACTTCAGAGGAGTTGAATGTGTTTACACAGGGGAGGAACAGGCAGTGTGACATGCTAAAGATGATATAGTCTTTTCCATATATATATACATGTATATATATATGCACACAAATATGAGTCCATATATATAAATATACATGTGTATATATATATGCACATACATATGAGTCCATGTATCTGGACTCAAGACAATGAAGGAAGAGAATCAGATTTTAGCTGTGGTTATAGTTAACTGTCTTTTTATCCTTTTCCCTCCCTCTTTTTGGATCTGGAAAAGTTGTGGTATTCTTAATCACTTAGATAAACCTCTCAGTTACAGACCTATGCAGTATGTGAATGTTTATATCGTATCTGTAGCTTGTTTATCTCTGTACATCTGCATCTGAATACACATTAGATTAGTCTCTGTTAATTGTACTTGGGCTGTGTGTGCATGCCTGTGTTTACATATTTCCAGTAGTAACCCTGCAATGTTCAGTCATATTGGGGTGTAGGCTGAGTGAAGATAACCAATTATGTGTGACTTTCTCATTTAATGCTGTTTACAGTGTTAAAGGTTCCAGTTTATTACAAACAGTTGTGAAGCTATCAGAAGAAATGTTCATGTTGAAATTAAGAGCTTTCCTTGTTAGCAAGTGCTGAAGATGTAACACAAAATATGGCCCGTGCCGAGTATGGAGTGACTTCTGCTCATCACAGCTTTGGTAGGAGCTCAGTCTAAGTGCACATTTGCACAGGGCACCCCAAGTAAGACATGGAGAGTTTGGTGATAATCCAAAGGAAAAGCAGTGAGGGTGATAAGAGTGAGAGGCCATGTGACCTGACAGTGTGGGGGTGCTCATCCTGAAAAAGAGATGTCTGAGGGACAACATGGCGACTTGCTGTAAAAACCAAAATGGAAGAGAAAGTCAGCAATTTATTCTCCATCCCCATGGTGAAAAAAGGAGGGTGTGGGAAATAATGAAGTTTAGGAATCGTGGCTGTGGGAAGGTGATGTATCTCAGCCTGCTTATGAGTGGGTCACAAGAAAAACAGATGGATTGCTCATCTGAAATAAAACCTCTATTCTGGAAAAGGCCCTGGAAAGAATCAGCATCCACGTGGATTTACTGAACTACTGAAACTTCATTTCTATTGAGATTTGAGGGCAGATGCTACACTGGCTAAAGCTAATGGCAAAGCTTCTCCTGGCAGTGGTGGAACCAATGTTAATTTATACAATAGAATCCCTAGGTTTTGCTCATTTTGAACTAGTGATTGCACATGCCAGGCATAGTTTATACTGCTTAATAAGAAATTATACATAAGAATAATTACATTAGTAATGAAAAGTAGTAAAGAAAAGTAGTGACCCTACTGTTAACTTAAACTTTCTAACTACCATGCAGTTCCCATATCTAAGTCTAGTAGCAAGTATGAATGTAAACTTAGCATACTCTGATTTCCTTTTCTCATCCTTTTGGCTGAGTAAAACGCCAGGTAATATATTTGCTACCTAATATTTGCTGATTAGGGGACACCATGTGTAATTTTCAGATGAAATAACTCAGATTTTTCTGTTTCCTACCTCAGTGTGAAAAAACTCTCACTGAGATACCAATGTAGCTTTTATGATGCTTTCTAATTATTTCATTGAAGAAATTTGGGGTTTATTTCTATAAGAGCTGACATTTTTAGTAAACAGAGAGTCAAGCGATGATCCAGTTGGAGAATAATTTACTTAATACACCAGAATGGTACGGGTGATGTTCATGGGCCCTCTTCTGTCTAGCTTATCATCAAATGATGTGCAAAATGCCAGATTGATGAGTAACACAGAAGCACTGCACTGTCAGGACAGAAAGGTTCGGATCTTGATTTGGAGGGCTGATTTGGAGGTTAGGTTTTTACAAGTATTTAGGAGGAAACATGAACAGGAAGATGCTGAGGTTGCTGTTTGTGGCTGAGGCCACTTTTACACAGTCCAGCTAGTGTTTTAACAGTGCTCATGATACAGTGCTGTGGGATTTGGTCTCTCTTTCAGAAAGACAAGCGGTCTCCAGTGGTTATCTGAATACAGTCACAGAAGGGCTTTCTAAATTTCCTTTTAAATTCCTGGCATTTCTAATGCTAAGTATTTTAAGGATATGGTTTTCTAAAAAAAATGTTTTATTTTAGAAAACAGACTTTTTACAGAGGCATATTAGAGAGGAAAGGGTACGATTATTAAGGGAGGGGATTTAATTGTGTCATTTCTATGGGCATTAGGCAAATTGCCTCAGTTGGAGTTAAGAGGCAGCATGGGAGTATTTAAGTATAGGGTACCTGCAATGCACTTTATGATAGTCTTAGCTTACGACCTTATATCATTTTATTTCTCTATTAAAGCAAAACATTCCACGCTGAGATTGCGATTGTGCACAGAGCTGTATTTAGCACCTTGTGTTCTGAAGACTGCCTGGTGTATTGTGATAAAACAGGGAAGGGAATGTTGAGTACTCCACATGTTTGTATGATAATCCAAGAAATAAAAGTCTCTATCTAGTATATGGTAGGATGGAAGATACGTAAATGAGATGGGAAAATGTCTAACTTGGAAGTATGTTCTATGTGTTTTACCCATAAACCTATTTTAAATAGTACAGCAGGTGCCACAGTAAAGAGAATAACTTGAAAAGTAATTATGGGCCACCCAGAAATACTAGGCCAAGTCTGGTATATCCTGCTACCTCTCAAGTCCCTGACTCCAGAGGTAGTAAAGACCTTACAGGTCAGTCCAGTGGTGGTACTTAGCATTTATGTGCTAATTTGGCATTTCACAGAGGAGTGCTCAGGTATCTAGGAGCAGACTGCTGATTCAGAGAGCCTTCCTACCATGGGGAGAACAGAAAGAAACTGATGGAAGATACTGTTTCTGAGTTTTATTTTATATGGAACAAGCTCTTGCAGGGGGAACAAGAGGATGCCTTTGGAGTTTTGGAGGATGCCAGAGTAGTTTGCTGCATAGGAGCAAATTGTGATGCCACCAGTGAGCAATGTCTTTAGCCTGATACCATAAATATTGTAGAGCAGAGACTTAGGCAGAGGTAGTTTAGGCTCCTAGATAGACTTTGATGCATGTTACATGATCCAGTCCTTTGCAGAGATAATCTGGACTGTGAGTAGAGATGCAGCTCTAAGGTTTGTGAGATGGATATTTCAAGTACAGGTGCTTTTGAGTGAGAACAGAGCTGTCATGGGTATTGTATTGGAAACCAAGCACAGGCTCTTGAACTTTGTGGAGCCAGCTGCTTTTCACAGCAAAGATCATGTACGGTCATTGTCATGGTTTAAGCCCAGCCTGTAGTTCAGAACCATGCAGCCACTCGCTCACTCCCCCCACTGTTTCCTTCCTTCTACTCCCGGAGGGATGGGGAAGAGAATTGGAAGAATGTAACTCCCGTGGGTTGAGATAAAAACAGTTCAGTAACTAAGGTATAACACAAACCACTGCTGCTGCCGCCAATAATAATAGTGATAAGGGAAATAACAAGGGAAGAGAATACATCCGCTCACCACCTGCCAACCGATATCCAGCCCGATCCGAGTAGTGATCTATCCCTTCTGGGTAGCTGCCCCCAGTTTATATACTGGGCATGACGTGCTGTGGTATGGAATACCTCTTTGGTCAGTTTGAGTCAGGTGTCCTGTCTCTGCTTCCTCCCGGCTTCCCTTCCTCCCTGGCAGAGCATGAGGCTCAGAAAGTCCTTCATCAAAGTAAACATTACCAAGCAGTAACTAAAAACATCGGTGTTATCAGTGCTGTTCCCAGGGCAAAAGTCAGAAGCACATCACTGCACCAGCTGCTAAGGAGAGAAACGACTGCTACTGCTGAGCCCAAGACATTCAATGGCCAGGCCTTATATTGTGTCTACATGGAACAGTGTATCAGCACTTTTTCATCAATAAGAAAATAAGAATTCAAAGCTTAAGTGATGTAACACAAGGCCCAAAATGCCAAAGAGATGCAGGTCACTACAGCTTTGCATCATTCAGGCTGCGTGGTGAAGTGAAATTCACCAGTCTAAGATGTGCTTTTGGAAAGGTGTAACTGCCCCATTTCATCTAAATGGATGCTGAAGTGTCTACTCAGTGATAAGCCTTTAATTGTCAAACTTGTTAATAATCTGTGTGATCAAAGGTGTGTATAAAAGGAGAGGGAGGAGAGTGGAGAAGCTCTTTATGAAAAGCTGCAAAGTCCAATGCAAATAACAGCCAATATTTTACAACAGACAGGAATGAACTGGGCGGTGTGTCTGTGTACATTCATTAAATTGGTGGCATCAGGAGCCTCCAAAGGGAGAGTCAAGCTCTCTAAGGCCAAAGGCAGGCAAGAGTCAGCCAGGCAGACCAGCAGAGCCCATGGGTGTGTGCATCCCTCTCTGTAAGGCAGGTAAGGCAGGGAGAGGATGTTTTTAAACCCCTTGTGCATGCCTTTTCTGAGTGCTGTCCTGTGCTTATCTTTGGAGGAAGCTCAAAAGAGAGCTGCCACCTTTTTGGTGAATTCAGCCCCAAATGGGACTCTGTTTGAGGTGTCGGTAGGCAAAATGTGGTTTAGCAGAGCATGGGAAACAGAGTTTTTCCATATAGTGTTTGGCTGCTAATGTATGTAGCGGGCTACTTGGTGTAAGCTTGGCATGTTTATGATTTGCCATTGCCTTTGAATTGAGAATGTGTCACAGTGAGACACTGAAATCCTCTGCTTAGGAAATGCTTTTCCAATCTATTGTGCATTCCTCTGGATGAAGCAATGTTACCTCCGACTTCTGTATTTAAGTTTTCCTGATGTTAAATAATTAAAAACACCAGTGGATTTCCCCAAAGGGCTGGAAAAGCAATTTCAGAAATGTTGTTTCCAGCAGAAGCATTGGAAAAACAGGGTACTCATTTCTATGGGAATTATGCTTCCATTCCTGAATTCTTTTTCTGAAGTTTATTTTTCAGTAGAAATTCTTGCTGTCTGATCATATTTGATTTTGGGATTCTCTAACTGTATGGGAGATCATACTCATGTTAACAGTTATTTCATCTCTGTTTCATTTCCCCATTGTAAACCAGAAATAGTGGTACTAGCTCCTGGTGTACAGTGCTCTAAGTTAATTAACAAAAATACTGTTGAAAACTTAGTGTATTGCTTACAACCCAGATGTCCCATCCCTAAACACTGAAATGATAGTTGTGGGGGTTTTAGGTTTGGGGGTTTTGTTATTAGTTCAGTGGGAACAATGCATGGGAATAATGACCACAGATGATAATAGTTACCATCCCTGGAACTACATCTAATCAGTTGACTGAGAAGTGGGAGATACTTTGTGCCCAGTATCACATCTTAAACTATCATGCAAACTTTTAAAGCGATTCCTGCCACTCTCTGTATGCCCAACATATTCCAGCTGCAATTACAGCTTCAGTAGCAATGGGATGGATTTTCAGTACAAGTGATTTCTCAGAGGAGCCTCCCTTTCATGGGACAACTGGTGCAGTGCCCATGGTTTAGCACAACTGCTGTCGCAATCTCGGTCTTATCCTTGGAGCTGCATGGCTGGATGTGCAGAACAGCAGCTGGCAGCACAGATACCATGATCTGTGTCTAATTTGTGGCTGCTAAGTTAAGATGCACACATTCTATGGATGCAAATTGTAGTTAGAAGAACCACAGAGAGGGTGTTAGCACAGCCTGCAATAAATAGCAAAAAAGGGGCTATTTCAGCTATGCCCACCTGTGTTGCTATGTGTGATTAAAAATATATACCTTCATTTGTTTTTCCTCATGCAGGCAAAGCATAGTAAAAGGAATATACCTGCTCAGGCGCCCAGAGTTTCTTCCAGGAAGTTCAGGTCCCAGAATTGAAATGGAAAAATAAATTAGGTAAGAATGATAACTCAGAAAACAGGTGAACTTTACAACAAAAAGCCAAGACTGAGATCTCAACATAGAGGATCTCTTCGCAGCACAGGGTTTAATGAGTGGTAAACTGTTCCTACAGCAGAGGACATCATTGTAGACACATCAGAAAAGATTCATTTTCTTCTCTCAGCAATAGCTGCTGTGTGGCTTTTGTTGTTACAACTTTTTACAAGCATTGCTTGCACAAAACCTGCATTTTTCTCCCACTGCTGATGTGGTTGGTGATGTAAATACGCCTATTCAGGGCCTGTTCCACAGGGAGGCATAGCACACAGATAGAGTTGGTTGGCAGCCCTTCATGCCATGATTTTGGGACCTTCTGCCTTCGTGCTGAGCTTTCTTGAGTTCTGTCACAGGGAATGAGATGAAGTGGAATGGATCTTGTGAGAACCATGGTACAGAGTAAAACTCTTTTCTTTAAGCAAAGTGTTGTGTACTGTCTCTTGTGAAAAGAGTACACTGAGTGATAATAAGGATGCAGAATATAGAACAAATTAGCCCTATCTGTGCATTTAGCAGCAATATTAATACTTTCCCAGGCATCACTTCCAATGTTTGTTTGGGGTTTTTAAGTGTCATTAAACCATCTTCAAGGTGGGTCTCTTCCAAAATCTATTCCAGACAGTGGAAAGGGATCATCTGGAAGAATCCAAATGCAGCAGGACAGGCTGAACTTGTGCTCCTCACAGTCAGTGCTGCTCAGAGTAAAGACATCAGGGAAGGACTTTGTGCAGGAAAACAATGAATGCGCTGACAGGGTGAGACCACATGCAGAAAAGGGAAAGCTTATTTCCTTTAGAGGCATGATCACACTTTATTAAAGAAGCATTGTAAGGACACAAATCAGATTTAAAAACATGACTTCTTTCCTACTGCAAAGGCAGTAGAAATGGAATTTCTTAACAGGAAAAGAATGGTAACTGAAGTGTGTGGAAACATTCCAGTGTTGTGCTTGCAGCCTGTGAGGAAGAGGGAAAGTGAAACTGGGAATGGCTCAAAGCAGCTTAACTGCATAGGCTAAGAGAAATGAAAGATTCAAAAAAGAATTGAATTAACAGTGCTTTAGATAACTTTATAAGTGTTTACTTTAACATGGAAAATATTTGTCCTTGTGTGTGTGAATTCAGCCTTTCCTTGTTTCTCATTGGTTTTAATCTGCCTTACTTCTAATGACAGTAGTTCAATCAGCAGAGACGGCCCATTGAAAACCCTCATTTGTTACACATGTAGCTGGATATTTTGGCAGATCTAGGTGTAATGCCAGAGAAACAGAATGTGTATTATAGCTGTCCTTTTCATTTCTAGCAGTTAATTATTGCTGGTTCAGACCAAAGGTCCTGTATTGAGACTTGTGCCGAACAGGGTTAACACTAAACCCATACCATGCATTAAGCCTCTTTGTTAAAGGATGCGTATTTGCTACTTCAGTGTTTTTTTCTCCCTGCCAGCTGCTTTGTTCTGACTGTCTACTCTGTAGCTGCTGTCCCAGTGATCAGACTAATCTTCTTTCTTGCAGTGGCTCTTAAGCATCTGTGTTTTCATCAGGAAATGCATAGTTCAGAGGCAAAGAGCATGGGGAATGGGTTGTGAGCTGGACAATATATTGGGGAAAACTCAACCAGATAAACGGCATAGCATTTTCACAAAAGGGGAGGAAAAGTCCTGCCCCAGTGCTGAGTTCAGCCTGCGTGTTGTCTTCTGAGAGACAGTGGGGTGGGAGAGAACATGGGGACAGTTTAGGTTAGAGATAAGGAAAAAGTTTTTTAGTGTGAGGGTGGTGAGGCACTGGCATAGGTTGTCCAGAGAAGCAGTGAATTCAGTGTTCAAGGCAAGGTTGGACAGAGCTTCGGGCGATGTCATTTAGTGTGAGGCATCCCTACCCGTGGCAGGGGGTTGGGATGATCTTAAGGTCCTTTCTAACCAAAATCATTCTATGATTCTGTGGTTCTATGATTCTACACCAACCAGCATGTGGTACGGAGACACTGTCTCCAGCTCGTAGCTGCATGCCAAATGTAGCTGAGGGGAAGCAGCCTTCACTAGCAGCTTCTTACAGGTCATCCCCTAGGTAACCTGCTCATGACCATCACGGTTTATCATGAGTAGTTATAGTCAAATAGCCTTGGGGTTTGATTTGTGTGGTTGTGACTCAGTTGCCTTCAGGAAATGTACTTTTGATGTGGAATGGCAGAAGTAGAGGTGTATGAGAGCCAACATATAAAATGGTATAAAGTGAATTACATTTGGGTCTCTTGTGTTGTCTCAGTGCCCAGGGACAACTTAGGCCATAACATCCATTAGCAACATGGGAAGATAGGTGTGTAATTCTCACTCTGAAGGAAAATACTTATGTTAGTATCCATGTGCCAGCTGCATCAACTCGGAACACTGTAAGGGGCTCCATTAAGTTCTATTGGGTCCATAATCTGCACATTAAGAAAAATTTACAGGATAGATGGAGCTGTTAAAGTCTAATTGGGTAATCAAAAATTAGTTAATGTGCCAAAATATGTATTTAGCTGATAAACTCTAATGGTTCCAAAGGATTCTGGTATTAATAGAAGGCATCCTTGCACATTAAGGGGTTGAGAGTAAGATACTGCTCTTCGAACACTTGTTTCAAATAAAGGTCCCAAAACACTTGACAAATATTAAATCACTTATTGATTTGATTTTTCCAAAATATGTCCATCCAAGGCTCTGGGGGAATATATGTTAACAATAATGTCAAATTTGCACATATGTAATAAATTATAATTTCCCTCCACTTCCCAAGTCTATCAAATGCAATAATCACTCCTGCCCTCAAACCCACTTAAAATCTCTCTAGGCTGGGTCTTCTTTAATTAAACCATATTGTGTTCCATGATATACTGTATCCACTTGAGTGATAAATAAGATGGAACCCAGTGAAATGAACTGGTTTAAAAAAGGTTGGAGGTAAAGTCAGTGGCAGAGTTGGTAAAAGAACATAGTATCACTGGTTACTTCTTCCTTACGCTGCAGAGTAACTGTCACAGCATTTGTGTATTTGCAGGGCCGGAAGGATGTTTTGGCATTCTGTGAATAGCTTCCTTATCTGTTCGTTCAGGTGGTCGTTTTTTTTTAAAGGAGGAAATTAATAAGAATTTTAGAATAACTCTTCTGCTTAATAGTTTCAAAGTGTCTTAATGTATTATTAATAACACCCCACACCCACATCATAATAGCATGTGGTTCTATGTTTGTACAGCATCTGGTATAATAGGGACCTCATCCAAGAGACTTTTGTAGGCTCTTCTACAAGTCAAATAGCTAATAATAGCTTTGTTTCAAGACGGAAAGAGGTTATCCTTGTTTTATGGAGGACATGGAGGCAGAAAAGTAAAACCTGTCACAGAAACCAAACTAGACTCCAGACTCAGATGTTGCTTTGCTGCTCTGACTACTGGACCACAGCACAGAGGTATTCCTAAAGTTGCGCCTGTTAAAAACAATTCATGCTTTGGTTCATGTGTAGGGTGCCTTTATTTCTTTAGGGATTTATAACAATAACTACCCTGAGTGTGTTTGCCCTATTGTGCTCTGTGAAAGCCTCTAGACATCTAGAAGTGCCAGACAAATGGCCAAAGTCCCTTCTGTTTGACTGGGCGTGACTTTGAGGAGGGAAAGAGAACATCTCCAAGAAAACTCACATTTAGCGTAGCCTAATCCTATCTCCATACCATGTAAATATTTAAAGACAAAATGCAACAGCCACATTGTTGAATTTCCTACTTTAGATGACTGTCACATTTTTAATGATAGCTGAATAGTTTTGTATTTTATTTATGTGGTGTCATTTGTTTGCCGGAGAGTATGAATTGAATGCTTTTGTTGCCTCTGAATTTGAAAATGTATTTTCCCCGATATCATTAGTTGAGGGATGTTAGACAACTGGATGTTTTCTCTTCCACATAAATAAATAAGTAAGCTAGGTGTCATGAGCATTTGCTGTCTAATATACATAGACCCAAACTTATACTGAAATGTCATTTGAAACAGATGCATCAGGGCAACATTTTCTGACATCTTCCTAGAAAGAGAGAGGAAAAATAAACCCCACAGAGAGGGGAAAAAGCCCAGAAACAGTCACTTGGCTTTTGGGGAAAACTCTGGCCTGAGAAAGGGAGGGGAAAAAAAAATGGGAAATAATGAATTCATCAAGCTGAAAATGCACAGGCCAATGGAGCGCTTAGATTTCAATAGAAGGCAAATGGAAAGAGAGCCTCCATTACTGCCGAGATACACCGACACGGCCCTACTAATCATTTGGTCATGCTTGGTAGACAGTAAGCCATCATGGGCCATGACATGGTTAGAACAGGTGCCAAGGTTTGTTGTAAGAAAAAATTGTTTATTTAGCATCTGCAGCCAAGATCATCCCCTCCTTTACATGCATCCCTATGCCCAAATCCATCCCTCTCCTCAGGGGGAGATCATGCCAAGCAGCATAGCCGAGTTCCTGCTGTGGAGCATACCTGGGCACCTGATAGCAACAAGGGGATGCCTTTGATAGGGTGCAATTGAGGTGGCAACAGACAGAACTGGCCCATAACGGCAATTAGGCATGTGCTGGTAATGGCACTGCTGTCAGTGGAACAAGCTGCTTGATTTTGGTGTGTTTATGCACCAGGAAAAGGAGAGTGAGAGTATCATAAGTTGATTTGGGTTGGAAGGGACCTTAAAGCTCATCCAGATCCAAGCTGCTGCCACAGAAAGGAACACCTTCCACTAGACCAGGTTGCTCCAAGCCCTTTAGCACAAGGTAGCATGAGCGTAAAAATGAGCACGGTGGTACTTCAAGACCAGAGCTGTCTTCTGCTTCAGCTGTTGTTCTAAAATGTATTATGGGCCCCTTTAGCAGAGCTTCCTGTCCTTTCACAATTTTGTCATACCAGGTGAACTGCTAGGCGTATTGTAGAGGCACTAACAAGAATCCTGTATTCAGTGTTCATCAGGATTGACTTTGTACAGAGCTTGACATACTTGTCACCTATGGGTGTACAGACTGACATATGAATTCATTGTTGCAAATAAAAGATCAAAGTAGTGTTTTTTCCAGATTTTTGAATAATCTCTCTCCAAATTTTCCACCCCTTTATAGAACTTACTAGCTTCAAAATTAATAAAAGTGTCAACATTGCTTTTATGTGAGACATGCTCCCTTTCTTAAAGAAAACCGAAATGACGCCTAAAATCTCCCAGATTTTCTCTTGGAAAAATGACCATTTCTGTTTGAACAAAAGGAAAGATGCTGAATTGGGTGATGCTGGGCTGGGAAAATAGTGGTCTCTGGGAACTTGCTATAGTAACATTGAGGACAGTCTCCTCAGAGCCCAAGTAGCTTAAGGCTCTGAGGAGGCTGTCCTCAAAGGACAGGTAAGGCAGGTAAAGGCAGGTAAGCTTTGTTACAGTTGTGCTTATTGATTAATGCAGTGGATGGGCACTTGGAAGAGCCAAGCTCTATTCTTGGCTCCTGCCACAGACTTCCTATATGCTGATGAGCCAGTCTTTTAGACCGATGCTTTTTCTCCGTGAGAGTTTCCTTGCATTTTAAATCTGTGGCAAATTAAATGGAATGGACATTTAGATTCACTTCCCCACTGTTGCATTGAGAGGGGGAGAAAATAAACCCCTGACTTTATTCTCCAATACGTAACTACCAGTCCGACCGCGCTCACTTGTATCGAGCCTCTACCGGTCCGGATTTACCGATCGATCCGACCATGTCTGCTTATATTGAGCCTCTACTGGTCCGGATTTACTGATAGTGGTGATTGGCTACTGAAACAGTGTGAAACAGTGTGGTTTACTGATTGAGTTTATTGAGGCAACAGATACAGGTTCTTATGGATTGCCAGTGATAAATACTGCCTGCAAATGCACGTGCAGATAATAGTTACATGAATACAAGCACTTGGTAAAGTTAACACAGGCTGGCTGTAAAATATAAAGGTAACAGTAAAAGCAACCCTATAGAGATTCTAAGTTTTCACAGAGAAGCACTGGATACAGTGCAAGCCTTACCCACAGGCTATGTGGGGGGAAGAGAGATCCAGCCCATCGACCATGCCCAGGAGTCTGTTGATGTTATCTTTCTTGACTCGTCTATGATGGTATCTTCCCCAATATCCCCCCCTTTCTTGGGTCATTTTTTATTATTTTCACCTTCAAGGTGGAGCTTGAGTGACTCTATTCATACATATCTTTATTGCTATTGGTGCAAATCTCTCTCACTTCACTTTAAAGGTATATGACACCAAAAATTCAGAACACATGCTCAGAGAGGGGTGGTCTCATTTTGGAGGGGGGTTGCATTGGAGATGGGAGTGTATTTTAGCATGTAAATGAATTATAATAACATTATAATGAAGCAAAGTTCACACAGAGGATGACAGACTCCTGGCTCAGGGTAGTAAGTATGCAGCTTCTCCGTTTCTTGCACCCCTTAGTTCCCATCTTTTTGCTGAAGTTAGGACAAAGCATAACCATGAGATCTTCACCTCACTCTACCCTCCGTCTATGTTGCCACACTTCCTGATTATTCCACACCCACCTCCTTCAGTAATAGACAAAATGGAGAGGACATAGAAGCATGTTTAAAAGAGCAAATCAGTGCAGTGCACTTACTTTGTTACCAGAAACTAGAGGGAACAAGGTGGTGTTTTTTTCCAAACACATATGTGCTTTTTTCCCCCAGCCTTCCCCTGAGATAAATCAAAATCAGTCTTGGAGAGATTAATTAAAGAGTCTGTATCTCACAAAAGGTAACCAATGAAAGAAAGAACCCACATAGTGTTTACTAATGAAATTGTTTAGCTGTATAAACCTTTAAAGTCACACATTTGTTCTGCCACATATCTTAATTAGCCCCACAAATAACACTGCCTACTTTTACTTTCCCACCTATTAATTAGTCCCATACTACTGTGAAGTGAGCATTGAGAAAAAAGTTATTCTTTGTGCCTTGTATTATAATGCAGGGCATTCCCTTTATTCTGACTTGAGGAGAAAGGGTAACTCTTTATGCTCTTTATGAGACCATGGCTATCTCATAATGCTCCTGAATTCATCTGCAGGTTTGTGTTATATCTGTATATAGAAATGAAGGAGGAGTATAATGTCTGGAACATGCGCACACACACACAGGTACACACACACTCATGTGCATGTATATATTCACATACAATTAGTGGATCTCAAATACTGAACTGTGATCTGCTCTAGGGTGTTCCTCTATGATTAAACTAATATTAGGTAAAGAAAGGAAACCACAACCTGATAAAATAAAATCTAATGCACGTAAGGCAGAAATAAAACACTGAGAATTTTTTGTTTTCTTCCTTTTTCTGTGGTTGGAAAGGAGAAAGGATAGTGAAGAAAGAAACAGTAAATTGAACTGAGACTACTCTTTAAGAAAAACATGCTAAATTCCTTGACTTAAAAATGAATCCGGATAGCTAGCAGATTCATGTACAAAATTACTTTTGTTCCTCCAGTCCTTATGAGGCAAGTTCCGATAAGGGGGATGTGTGTGAACTTGTTAACTGAACACATAATTAAGAGACTTCTAACATCTAGAGCCCCAAGTACCTTAAATTTATGATACCTTGAGGCTACTGACCTGTGAAAGCAGGGGCTTTCAAAGGGTATTGCTCGTGCTTGTAAGCTTTCCAAGTGGCCAGAGTAACAAATACTATTTGGGTATTTTCTATTCAGGTGAAAACTGTCTAACCTAGTATCAAACTTTGTGTTACATAGTGCCTTTAGTTTTATTCTTTGCAAGCCATCTCTGAGTTGGGGAGGTTGAGCTGAAACTGATGGATCTTCCTATTCTTTTAGTGTTTTCTACCACCAGGAGACCGCAGACCACCTTGTTGTGAGAGGCAGTCTGTTCTCAGAGCAAAACAGTACGGAGGGGCTGGAAAAGTAGGGATTTGTGGTATGGCATCAAAGTGCAGGTAGGTAAGCGTGACAATACCCATCCTCCAGAAAAATGTGATCATGCATAGTCCTGAGTTTATACAAGTCTAACATTATGGTATCAGTTATGCAACGTATTTCCAGGGAATAAAAGTTCAATCTTAGCATTATCTATTGTTCCATCTTGATGAGGAAAAAATGATTGAGTTTAGGCCAGGCATAGCTTGTCTTAATATAGATGAAGCCTGGGTACCCATCTTCAAGTTTAGATCATATTTCCCGTCGTGATATCTGAGTGTTTAACTATGTATGATAAGAACTTTCAGTTCCTCACTTAAAAAAGAATAGAGAATTTGGTATGCCAATTTCATGTGATTTATACACTCTTTCCCCACAGTTTGTCAAGCTTGTTCATCAAGCTTGTGTATCACCAAAGTTGGGTTAAAAAGATAGGTCATTCAAAGAAGACTATGTGGTGTAGTATGAAGGTTGTTCTTTCAGATTCATAAAGTGATCTGATTTCATTTTGAGTTCCCAGTTGATGTTTGTTTTTATTTAAAATGTCTGTAAGGGCAACTGTTCAGAATGTACTATCCAAGATAATAGCATTAACTGGCATGGCTGCAAAATCAATAACAGTAACAAAAATATACCTCTACTGATTAAGAGTGACATAAAATAAATTTGTTAACTAAAATGGATGTAGTCAACAGTTTCAACACGTGTCTTAAGTACTGTAATGTAATTCAGAGTTCTTATTTTAACTCTTAGATAATTTTCTAAAACGAACCTTTAATAATGTGCATTGTGTTTCTCTCCTTATGAAAAGACAAGCAAAACTAAGCTAGAAAGTGTTTCACTCCCTCTAATAGGATTCCTACCCACAAAAACAAAACCACAGTGGACTTCGCCTATAGAAAGTAATTGAAAATGGTAATTCAGAAGCCATAGACTAGCTTTGAAGGACAGGTCTTTGTCATCAAGCTTCATGAGAAACAGCAGAGCAGACATAAAAATAGATCATTGACCAAAAATATCCTTTTCCAGCTGGGTTATTTAAAGAACTGTCTCCTTTCTTTAGTCATACATACAGCTGATTCCAAAACTACAGCGAAGGGGGTCTAACTCTAAGGTCAAATACTCTGGAGGGTTTTGTTGTTTACTTGCTTTGTATTTTGTTTTTTGAGAGCAAGAGTAGTTACAGGATGAAGAAGAGTGATTTGCAAAACTGTAAAGCCTAGAATAGTCTTTGAATCAGATATGCAAGCATATGGTCATCAAGCTGTGACCAGCACCAAGGCATGTGTATCCCAGTCATGTCACTTCCAAACCAAGTAGATTCCTACTGTAACTTTTTGAGGTCTCTGCATTGACTCATGGGGTTTTGGACTTGGCACAGAAATCAGATGTTTGGGCCACATATGCATTAACTTAGCAAAGCTGATTATTAGTGTCCCTCACATAAGAAAACTAAAGGCTTTGGGCAACTGAAAGGGCACCCAACATAGCATCATACTAAAGACATAGGTCAACAGGATGGCAAGTTAATTTTTACTTCATTTTGTGAGGAAAATGAAGACACATAGCCATTAATTTAGAAGTCTGCAAGCCGTCTGAAGTGTGCTGTTTGGAAATGCTGCAGTTGAGGTCAGATTCTTATATATCAGGTTTGTTTTGGGGTTATTTTTGTGATGGAAACTCACAGATATGCTCTGTTTCTGTAGATTCCCCCTCTTCTCCCCCCTCCCCCCCCCCCCTTATTTAGCTGTGGGGATAAGACAGTTAAAAAGTACCTATTCCTCATGTGGGTAGAGAGGGCACAGAGGAAGTGATTTTCACTGTGCAAGGGCAGTAAATTGACTGGAGGCTTGCAGAAAGGCTCCTAAGGTGTTGTGCAGGTACATGATTCCCTTGTATCTCAGCATGTCAAAAAAAGGCAGAGGAGAAGGATGAGCAGCATACTCAATGGCAGACCTGCAATAGCGGTTCACTAGTCACCCCTTGAATGTGAGCAGAGAAAAAAGGAGTCTGTAGGAGAGGATGCTCCATGGATTTGCATGCTGCCCATGCTGATGAGCGGCTCCAAGCAAGGCACCATGTGCACTAGCTGCAGCTCTGTGGAGTTTTGCCCCATCCTGTGGAAACTCAAAAAGAGTTTAATGTCTGAATTAACTAGTAAGAGTTCTGGCCCATGCTTAAGTCTCACCCATTGAGGTGGATCTTCAGTGTGTATAAACAAGTTTTGCTCAAGGCAGTGGCATCAGTTTATACCAGCTACTTATTTTTGCTACCAGCTAAAATGAAAGCTTGGCAAAGCTTTGCTTGTGTCGCCTTCATACAGTGGCATTTCACAGGAAAGACATCTGGGAAACTATATAGAGGCTGCAGACACTGCATAAAATGTTTATTCATTCTGGCTCTTTAATACATAAGCATGGCTTGAAGTAGAGATATAAAATAAAGCAGGGTATTGACAAGAGACACAAAAATTTGAAGATTTTAGTTCAGGACCATCAGAGATAATGATACCTAAACACCTTAACCTCAAACTCATTAGTCTCACGTATCTCAATCAATATGGATTCTCTCAGAAATCAATTTTCAGCAGCAAATATGATTGCTAAATAATTCACAAGTTACAGGCCTTCGGGAAAGAAGAGGTTGGGGAAGCAGAAGGAAAATGGTGATCTTGACCTGAGATGTGATTTCAATTAAAAGAGGAGAGCATCTGTAAAACATAGTTTTATGTTCAAGGTGTCAAACTGTTTAAAGAAAAGAGGATTACAAATGTAAATTACAGTTCTAAGCAATATGGTATTTAAAACACATTCCTATTTTTTATACATTAACAGAGAGAATCTATTCACTTGAACAGTAAGGAATGTGGCATTATAAAAATTCCAGCCAGCTAGTACTATTGGCATCATATCTTTGGTTTATTTACTTTTGCTTTCTCCCTGTTTCTATTACTAGCTAATTTATTCTAAAGTATATATAAAATATATATACAATTTATTATCAAGTCTCAGTGAAAGACAAAAGTAGTACGAAACTTCAGATTCTCTCAAATTCTTTCAGTATTTCTGACCAGAGGCCTATTGTTAATTTTATTTTCTCATGTCTGCTTGGTTATGTACCTGTGTTTTCATGTCCGCTATTAGATGAATGACAATTCTTAGCAGAAACAGTTTTTTAGCGATACAAAGGTCAAGCTGGGAGAAGTCCTGTGAGGTAGGATGCTACTAGCACTCCAGTACTCTTCTCAGGGCCTTATTATGCCTACTGCAGCCCATGGCAAGATTTTATTGATCTGCTGAATCTTGAATCTGGCTGTAATTATGCTTGTGTAAATTTGGAATTACATCACTGAACTTAATGCTATAATAACTATATTAGATTAATGCAAATATTCATATTCAGGCCCCGAATTCTTCAGATTTGTAGTTTTATTGCGATGTCCGTAGATGCAAGTTGCAGTTTTAACACAATTTAAAAAATCGTAATTTAATTAAAAAAAATTACTAACCTAATTATTTCGATACCAGACATCTCTTTGAAGTAATTATAATGATACATTTTAATCTGATGTTATCTGTATTCTGCCAGGGATTTTTCAATGGGTATAATTTGGATAAATATCAAGCACTCCAAATGCATTTGAATTCAACCCAGGTCAATAATGGTATTACTGTCTGAAGGCCCTCAATGGGTTTAGTCAGATGAGCTGGTGAGCTTATTCCAGTTTTGACAGCACTTAGATGCTCTCATGTCAGATGCCAGTATAACAATTCAAGGAAGAATTGCAGTGAAAAGGCATCTTTAGTGAGGGACACCTGAGGCTTTCTATTCCTAGTCTTCAAAGTGATCTTAGCTAAGGCTTATTTGGTTGAGGGTAGCATGGATATGACAAAACATGAGTCCTACCCATGTTTCTAGTTTCTTTCCACAGCACCCAGTCCTTCATGGCTGGCTGGGCAGCCTTTCACCTGCATAATGTTCCAGTTACATTAGAACTAAACGCGAATTAAAAAAAAGAGATATTAACAAAACCCCTCTCTCTACAGACCTGGGAAATACCATATAAGTTCATCTTCTCCAAGATTGTTCAAAATATATAAAAACCCCACTTTTAAAATACTTCAGCTATCTCTAAAATGACTTAAAGCTTTTTCTCTGTTAGGAGATGTATGAAAGGAGCTCTGATTTTTTCAGCAGTGGATAACAAGTGGCTTGTGATCAGCAGTGAATGGCAGCAGCTGGCTGCTGGTGAGAAGAGGGACAACACTAAGGAAGATCATGGACATGATTTTGTTGATGGGAGAGAGGGCTTGATCCCCTTTTCTGTCTCAGCTTACTGTGAAAACAGCATTTGTATCTATGAATAGGGTCTCAGGAAAGCAAAGGAGAGGTAAGGGAGAGCGTGTTTACTGCCATGGAATTGCAGCCAACCACGTTAAAAGTGATTTCGGTCAAAACTGGGCTAAAGTAAGTGTAATAAGTATAAGATATGCTTATGTTACTCATCTTTTTTAAATCTGGTTTTGCGCTGAATGAACTTTGTTTTAAAAATATATTTTTAAATGTGATTAGTGGTGAATGTCAGTGAAATTTATTGTACTATTAAAATCCTATTGGGTCTTTGTTTATGAAATGCATTTTCCTGTATTTGAGCTTTAGGGAGGCTTGATAATAAGACTGTGAAGATTCATGGCCCCTTTTCTGCAGCTTAATTTAGGCTCTATATCAAATATGTAAAAGAACATTATATCTTCCTGCAGTCTGTGTATGTGATACATTTCTGTATTATTTCCCTGCCAGTATTATTTCTTTTACAAATGCAGAGCTGGAAAATGGTGACAGATGGACAAGCTTAGTTTTCTGTTATTTTCTAGGCTAGAAAGAGTGAATCTATAAGGTGATATGGCCACAAGTTTTGATAAGGTGAGATATATGTCCACGTCCACAATTTAACCAAAGATCACGTTATTCACACAATGGAAAACCAGCAGTGAAATTTGTGAGGAGGTGTTTCAGAGACCCGCTGTCTCTGCTGCTGGCTGAAGACTTCCCATTTCTACTGCAGGACACCTGGAGATAAACATTCCCATCAGGAAGCAGCATGGTATCCCCAGCCATATGCCAGTGACATAGCAGAGAGCTTTAGCTTTAGAGGTGTAGCCCAGGGATACTCTTGTCCCTAGCTGTAACAAACTTCAGAGAATGGTGATCACAGTGGAAGGGTGTTATTTTGATTTTCACAGCATTGGTCCATTCTCCTTCTCAGTTCTGCTGGTAATTGGTGTTGTGATCTGTCCATGCAGAAATGTGGGTATGAGTAGGATTGGTCCCCAGGTGGTTTTGGTCTGTTGCACCAGCACAGCATATCTCTTCCAGGAATGCATTGCGGTGTATGACTTAGGGAAACACCATCTGTTGCTCTTTTCTGTAATTTAGGAAGATCTGTAATTCCTGTTTTCCTCATACCATGGATTATTTCCCCTTCAATGCTCAAATCCACCTGAAGATCCAGGCTCACTAGGAGTGGTATGTAGGTGTTTCTGGGCACGATTGCTCTCAATTCTTAAAATACCCTTTTTACTAACTTGGTCAAATGGCTGTCTCCAGCCAGGAGCAGGAGATGGATTTCTGAAGGATGGAGATACAGGAGGTAGGATGTTCCTATTTGCTATATGTACATCCTTATGCACAAGAGAAAGGCATTGCTTCCTGCATGTCGGTGTGATTGAGATTAGAAACTTGACCCAGCAGTCTGCATGGGAACTGATAAAGATCAATTGTGTTACCTCACTGAATACTGAAATATCCCAAATTGATCTCCTCTTGTTTGCACTCATATAAACTTCAAGTAATCCCACTGTAGGCTGGGAAATTACATATGTAAAACTTGTTTTCTGACAAAGTCCACAAGTCTTTGGAAGTGAAAGCTTTTGCCTATGTCTTTCAGACTGGTAGGAGCAGTTAGGAATGAAACCATCAGAACTGTCCCCAGGATCTCTATATGCAGGTGTCTCTGGTTTGAGTTGTTCAGCAGTGTCTTTGAGTCCCAATTCTGCTCTGTTTCAGACATTGTTTAGCCAGAAAAAAAAAAACCCAAACCAATCCTTAGGGCCAGGCTTTGCTTTCAGCTGTGTCCTGGGATGTCAAGAGAACAAAGCTCTGTTAATTGTTCCTCATTCAAGATGCATAGCATGACATTATAATACTCAATATTCATTAGACAAAACAATTGCAATAATTATCTTATAAAAAGTCAGACAGGGTAATTTCTTTTAAAATGAGGATAATCTCCAGAGGAGATTCTGCTCCAATTTTGGTTTTGTTTGTTTATTTTTGGCTGGATGGTTTTAAATAGAAATTACTGTGGTGTCAATGACCTCTGGGTTCAATTGAATTAAGACATTGAAATGAAGTTTAAACAATATTGGTATTTGCTGGGAGGTAGAAAATTGTCTCTATGAAACATGCTGCAAAAATGCCACCTACATAAATTTTGTTTTAGGCATTTCAGTGAGGCCCTTGAAATTTGGAATACCGGATCCCGTCCTTAACCATCCTCAGGATGTTCTGGGTTTTGATGCTTTGAGACGTGACTGGTCTTTTTGTGTGTCTATGGGGACTCAGACAGGGCATGAAAAACAGCAGTGGCGTTCCTTTTCTTGACTTTTTCTTTGCTTCTCAGCTCTCATGTTATTCCAGGATCCTGGACCTGGGTGATATTGTGCATGATCAGCACAGAAGATGGACATAACAGTACCTAAGTATTTCATAAATTAAATAGTCACTTTTACTGGACACCTTGATAATTATCCATCAAAAATTAGGAGTATTTCTAGCAAGCCAAGCTTCTTCCTTCTTTGGATTCAGTACTATAGTTTCCAGAAGACACCAATAAGTACTAGGAGATTAATTCAGTACTAGGATACAGCTACATTGATCTTTCTGATGTCATTGCCCTAAATTATTATAGGATACAATTAAAAAACAGCTTTAGAATACATACGAGCAAGGACGTGATTCAGGAGTATTTCTTCTCATTCTAATAATGAGTTATTAGACCAAATCTTAGCTTTGAGAAATCCAACTGTGCTTCAGTTTTCAGAAGATTCTTATTTTTTTACATTCTAAATCTCAAGGAGAGAGATTGTAGCAAGAAGATTGATCACTGACAGAGGAGGCTTGAAGCTGATCGTGTAGCCTCTTATTCAAATTCATGAATAATTTTCACTTGTAGGAATTGCCCATAGAAGTTCATAGCACTCCTTATGTGAAACAGGATCATTCCTGCAAATAAAGGTTTACAGGATGAGGATCTAGGATGTGTTATTACAGGTCATTTCCTGATACAGTGTTGGCTTTTTTACTCCTTACTCACTAATTTTATAGGTCCTATACTTCTGCCAGAAGACCTTGTTACCTCAGTTATAATGGACCTTATTATTGCTTTTAATATTTTGATTGTATCAGAAAAAAGCTAGAAGGTGTATTCATTTCCTTAGGAGCATTAAAATTAAAAGGTGCTAGAGTCTTTGAATTATACTCTGTATAATTTTAGAATAATTTTGGCATTTTTTCCCTTCTGGCAACTGAAGCCTTTAACCTTATGGGACTTTACAGCGGCACCACGGTCTTTTCATAGGCAGCATTATGATGGCATAGATACTGAAATGGTACAGTCGGAATTAAGCAAAACGTAATTAAGGGACAAAGTTGTTACAGTGGAGCAGACCTGACTTGGAGAGGCCATATCCTGCTTGTTTTACTTGAACAAATCATCCTGTTGCATCTTAGTCAGATGTGCAGCACTAGCATAAACCCAGAAAAAAGCTTACATGAAGTCACCATTGAAACCTGAGACAGAGTTATGCGTGTATATGTAGAGGGAGGAAGAAATTGTCCAAAATATTCATTTAATTTAAATATGTATAGGAAGTGAATGAAAATGTTGGGCCAAATCCTGCTCTCATTTACATTAATGTGACCCCATGAAGTCTGCTGAGAGTAGAATTTGATCTGACATTAGCACAAACTAACTTTTGCATTTGCCTGATTCTTATTTGCTCACAGCGTGTGGCTAGCCAGAAATATAAATAAATCAAATCTGTTCCTAGGAAGAATCCAGCAATCCTTTGAAACTTTCCTTCTTTGCATTACAAAAAAGAAGGGGTAGAGAAAAGGGGAGAGGATGCAGGGTTACATAAATGAGAGCAGGTGCGGTCGTGCAGAAGTAAGTATTCAGCATATGTAAGTGTAGTTGGAAAATCATTGTCTTGCAGAGAATACTTGAAATTGGTCCCTAATGGCCTTGGGTTTTGTCATATGGTCTTGATTATCAGGCTAAAATTGCATTGCCGATGCCTTTAGTGTGAACTAGATAGATGAATAATTATTACGTGCACTGAATACCTATCTGCAAGGAGGAACCGGGGCATCCCCTGGTCACCGCAGCTACCATTTTACCTTGCTGTCAAGAAAATTGCAAGTGGCCAATTCATCACTTCTGTATTGTTCTTAAAAATACATGCTTATGGTAATAAACACTCATGCCTGCACTAAGAATGGGCACTGCAAAACCTCAGTGTTGGGAGGAATTGCAAGACCCAGTTATTTCTGGGACTAGGGGTTGTAAACCCTGAGTGCCTGATCCTGTTTCAAAGGGCCTCGCTTTATCTTTGTATTCATGCAGATCTCTGTGGCTATTTTAAGGAGCAAAATTAGTTTCTAGTAAATAAAATAAACACATACAAAATACCCCAATTTGGCCTCCGTTCAGAAATAAATTGCCATCTTTTTCCTCTTTAGCAGTTAAAAAAAAGGGCTTACGTGCTGATCTACTTCCTTCTGCCTACTTAAGTCTCCATTACTACTACAATAACAGAAGTAGCGGTAATAAGGTTAACAAAAATCTTATTGCTAGCACTATGAATAAGTCTCTGTGGTATTTAAAAGATAACAGCAGCCCCTCCACAAAAAGGAAAATGTGATGGTACGGTTCAGAACCACTCCAAGATCCGTGACCATGACCACACTGCTTGTTCATCACCTGAATATTTACATTGAGTCAGCTGTATGTGACTGCTGCTTATTCTCTGTGCAATCGTTTGCAATACTGGCAATTAGTTATGGGATCCATCAGTTCTCAAATGATCCAAGCTGAGTTTCCTCATAGCCACATGTAGCGCACAACAGCCTGTGCTTCCTCTTGGCGTGTGATCAGAAGGATGTGTGCAAGTGTTTCAGGACAAGATTTCCAGTGTCTGCAGGGTTTTTTAGTTAATTGCTTGATAGCATTTGCCATTAAAACCCTTATGAAGTACCTAAACCCACTTTTGATTAAATAATCAGAAAATCACCCCAACTATTCAGGTCTACTGATTATCTCTTACTAGTTGTTTTAGCAGTGACAGCCTATTATGGACCTAAAAATATGTATATAGCTTAAATTTGAGGGAAAGAAAGAAAAAGGTAATAGAAAAAATCACATTTAAGAGAATGGGTTTTAATGATGTTTTAGTGTCTTCTGTCAAATTCTCCAAACACGCTTCTTGCATGAGTAAATTAAAGGCTGAGAAAAAATTCCCTTGAACTTATGTATTCTTTGATACCTGTTTTGCAGATGGCTACACTCAAGTGCTGTGTATCAACACTCAAAACAGACAGGTAGCTAAGTCAGGTTAAATATGATCCTATGCTGTGGGTGAAGGAAAGCCTGAAATGAAGCACAAACAGCTAGTCTCAGTTTTCTCTCATAAACTATACCAGGTTATCTGAATTTCTTCCCCCCAGGGTACCAAAAGTGCATAAGGAGAGGCCAAGTGACCTGTCTAAAGTGCCAGAAGAAGATGTTAGGCTCTAGACTTCACCCAAGCAAAATTTTTCTGATACAATCAAAATATTAAAAGCCTGCCCCTACTTGTCTTTTTAAACCCAATATGATAGGCATCACTCAAATGCAACCATGTCATTGACTAATCAAATCACCTGAAGGGAGAGCTGATGGTGGGAGCTAGATGTTCTGAATTTTTCAGTTGAAGTCTATACAGCAAGGTAGGATTTAAGTGATGTGAATCTCCTCCATAGCGCCTCTCTAATTTCTGTTGGTACTGATTTGCATTGGAGCAGCCTCTTTTAAAAGGCTTAATCTGTTCAAATAGTGGACATCAGTCTTAATCTGGGACTATGATGGACTTTTTTGGCTCATACAAGGTCTCGGATACCTTCTGTATCACGCAGTGTTGCAGAAGGCCATGCATTTCGTACCTCTCTGCAGAGCTGCTACAGGGTATTGCCGAAGTTCACAGCCGGCCATAAGGGTGCAGTTACTTGCCTATCCACACGAGTTGCTTCCTGATGTAAATTTGCCTTTGGTAAATTCACACTGTGCCTCTTGGTAAAATTTAATGAAGTCATCTTGCTGTGAATAAAATTCTAACTATAGACATCAGGGATATTATTATGTAAAAGGAAGCTATTGATATTTTAAAAGAGCCCAAACAAAATACCTAGAGGCTAGAAGTTGTTCCTAGGGCTTTCTTTTAACTTTCTTTTCTAATTGAAAAAGCTGAATTGATTGAAGCATTTGAGCCCTGAATTAGCTTTTAAAAAGAGAAGCAAAAGCTAAAAATGGCTCAGTGAAGTGACTGAAATGCTGTCACAAGCATGGGAGATCGATAAGCTCAGGAAAAAAAAAAAAGGAAGAAGAAAAGTTTTTTGAGTGACAGTGTAAAAATGGGAAATTTAAATACATCTATGTTGTTGCATATTACTCCATTGTGTATTGCATAAAATATAGTTTGGCAGGGTGTTTCTATGCAATCTAGAAGGTGATTTATTAGTAAAACTGAATTTATGTTTCAAATTGTAGACTACATTTATAGCAATATTTCTCTAATAAGGTATGAAAGCTAGAAGTGCTACCTAAGCTTAATTTTACCAATATAACTCAAAATGTAGTTTATAATGCTATAAATAGTAACATTGATGTTGAAGCTTACAGCAGCATCTAACTCCCTGGAAAGCTGTTTCTGATGCTAAATGAAAGCACAGGGAGTTGGCAGTGTGTTTATACATACCAGGGGGTACAAATAATACTTCATAGTTCTCATTGTTGAGGTTCCCTTGTGCTAAAGAATGTTTAAATATTTAGTGGCATTCCCAAATATTCCAATTAAAAAAAACCCAATGTTTACATCTATTATTAGGTACATGTATTATTATTTATAATGATGCTAACCTCATGCATAAAAATACTGAACAACAGGCATAATGCCTGTTATCTGTTGTTGGGGATGGTCTTAGACTTCATTGTCTTCCCTGCTTTTTTGCAGTCTTCTGTATTTTCACTAGAGGTCTTCTCACATCTCAAACATCTGGGAATTGCAACCAGGACTGCTGACTTCCCCAAAAGGTCCATGGATTGAAAGGTCTGTGAGAGGGGGACACTTATCTCACTCATCTCTCCTCTTGCAATACAGATGGCAAGCTTTTGCGTGTGTAATTTTCTCTGCATTGTTTAAAGAGGAGAAGGGGGATCATGAGTTCACCAAAACCTGTTTTTGACTACTTTGAACTTATTAACAAAGTTAATCCAATTTTTTCATACCTTTAATGAAGAAAACGTCTGGCAGCTTAGGTCTTTCAAAACGCTGGTGGTTACCTCTTCCCTCATTCTAGGCAGTAGCTCAAAGCACCACTCAGGACATCAGAAACACAAATCCAGTTATCTTTCTCAGGTGTCTTGAGCTCCTTTCTCAAGAGAAAACCCTATACACTGCGTGTCTGAAAAGGACACTTTTTCTGAGTGTTGCACATAACAATCTGTCCAACATGCAACTTCTAAAAAAATGATCTGCTGAACTGCAAAATGAATTATTCTCACAGCCTTCCACACTGACATTTTTAGTTGCAGCTTGTGGCATAAAAGGGTTTATGCAATTTTAGACTATATTACGCATGCTGAGTGTGGCAAGGGTGATGTTTTGTGGTTTAGAGTTCCAGGTTTTATTCTCAGCAATCCTAGAGAATCACTGTTCAAGTATGGACAAGTTTATTCCCTGCCTTGTTTTCCTCATTTGTAAATTAAATATGATTGCTTCCTTGAATGATTCCTTACATAAGCATTGTATATTTTGGATTTTTGTGGGCCTCATGAGAGTTATTTGGAAGTATAAACTACTTTATCTAAGGTAGATATATTTCTTCTGTGTATGGTATCGATGTGTGCATGTGTATGTTTTGTATTAGAAGCATATAAGTATTACAGGTTTATCTAGGTTTATGATGCATAAATACTATAGTACAGAGTTGCAAATCAAATACTTTACTTGGATAATTGCTATCATACTGTAGAGTTCCCTTTTAAAAGGGTATCCTGTCCTCCTTAACTAACGTAGAAGCTACCACTTATGTAAGCTGAATTATAGACTGTTTAGTACTAATGTCAAACTGACTTTATAATTTTCTCAAACAAGTTTTGGTCCTTAGCGTATTTATTCACTGGAGTTGAGTTAGAATTGAAGGATTGGAATGTTTGATGTTGACCTGAGATGCATAGGCCCCTCTGAGATTAAGAAAGGTTAGAGGATCCACTGTCTGAAGATCTCCTTAAGTTCTTGTGCTTGACTTCTAAGCTCTTCAGCTCCTGTCAGAACGTGTTTTTAGCTGGAGAACAATGAGGATGATTCAGAGGGGGAATGATGTATGTGAGCATGATAGTGAAGGTGAGCACAAGCAACCCAGCACAAAGACCAGGAAATAGCTGTGAAATCAGGGTTGGGAGCCCATGGGGGTTAGTTTTTCTTTTCAATGCTGTGATTGTGCCCAGTTCCCAAGAGTCTCATGGAATCCTGTCAAGTTCACACTCTCATCTTTCTTCTGCCAAAACTCATAGAACTTCTTGCTTTCATTCTTTTTGGAAAGTTTTAAAGGAGCATTAAATAACTGTTCAGTTTTATCAAGCCTCATTCCTCACAACACATCTATAAGGAGATTGGCAGCTGCCATGGTAAGGAGAGGTTACAGCAATCGTTCCTTTTCTGCATGCTGGATGAAAATGACAGTGGAGTGATTGGTTTAATGATTTTTCATAGTTTCTGGCTGTTGATAGCTGGGATTCTAATTCAGTGCTTTATATTATGAAATTGACTTCTCACTTCACTCCACCAGAGCCAATGTCTGGTGTCTCTTGCTAATGCAGATGGTGGCCTTTGCAAGCTTTACCTGAGGAGGTGACTGTAAGTTGGTACTTTATGCTTTGTTTGAGCAGAATGTTACAATAACCGGAAAGATAGCTTGTAGTTCCGTAGCTCTGTGCCTTCATCTGTCCGGGAAATAACAGATTAGCACATTAAAACACTATAAGAATGCAAACTGGTTTTAGAGTAAGGCACTTCTGCTTTACATTGCATTTAAAATACCTTTTAAAACCGTTTCACTACTGCATTCATGAAACATTCTAGCAAATACTCTTGCAACAAGATCTTGACACAAGATCTTTCAGAAAGGGTAGGAATATGCTTTTCAGATTATCTAGAGTTTATGTGTTATTAACTTTTCCTTTTTTTCTTCTTTGTCCTCCTACTCCTTTTCCCCCAGGATCCTTTACTTGCTTTCTGTAGCAATTTCTGATTTACTGGCTAATTTGACCCCTAGTTTTCCTTACAGCTAAAAAATCCACCATATGTATATTCAGATTTGTGACTATGGGAGATAAGGCAGGAATATAAAACTAACAAAGTAAGAGATCAAGTCTGGTCCCAATATGTAGGGCAACTGTGTCGTAGCTCTGTTATTTATTCATCTGAATAATGGACAAAACTCCCACTGATTTCAGTGGGATCAGAAATCAGCTTGAAATGAGCAGCTTTCCTACATGTCTAATATTCTGAGGACTCAGGTGTTAATTTGCAAAGAAAGATCAACACAGATGGGAAAAGTTAGAGCTTGTGGAAGAATAGCTGGTTGAAATGCAGATCCACACAGTAAGAGGCTACTCTGCTTGATGCCAAAGTCAGGGCTCTTGCAGGAATCCAAGCTAAATGATAGTAACAGATCTAGACAGGGGCTAGAGAAAGTCCCTCACTGGTGTGAAATCGTGTGTACATCTAACCTTCTACATACAGATTTGTACGTATGCTTTCTTAGAATAAAACATTAATAAAATGAAAATTTCATCCAGGAAGACAAAGCATCCAAGGCAACCCATCTGCACTCCTGTCATGTGATAGACCTGGACAAACCAAAAGCTGCCAATACAACTGCTCAAGAAGTATGCCAAGGGAGCAGATGCTACCTCTGCAAGGATATTTTCCAAAGTTTGGCATTCAGGATCTTGTGATTACCATTCAGAGAGGAAGAAGAGAGGAAGAGAAGTGGAATGATGTTGCCTTGGCACCTCCAGGTGTCATCTTGTCTTTCCCATTCATTTGAGCTAGGTCTTTTCCTTTCTTTCTTCTTCTGCCTAAGAGAGGCATCTGGTGTGGAAACTAAAAAGGAAAACAGCTACATGTGAAAGTAGAATACTATGAAACTTGATGCTACCTTTAAAATATTGATTCAAAGGCAAATTTGTGTCTGTATTTAGCTATATGATGAATAATCGTGTTTGGGTTAGCAAAAGGCCCACAGAGGTGCTCTGGGATCTCTGGGATCTGATCTGGGATCAGAAGACACTGGGGTCTTTGTGAGCTCGGGTGGTTATAGAATTATTTAAATTCTTCCCATTGGTTTTATTCCCCTTATATTATTTGTTGTTAAGGCGTAAAGTAGCAATCTATAGACCTGTATTCGGGTGCTTGGCTTTTCTAATGACCTTCAGCATCCATGTTGGTATGTCTGACACTAGGCCATATCTGTGGAAATGTCTCTTCTCCATGCCAATCCGAGGAAACACAAACATATCCAGCCAGCAATGGTCTCCGTCTCCAAACGTTTATAGTTCCTTTCATGCTTGTGCTGCTAAATAATGTCCCACTGATTTCTTTAACACGAGAAAATACTCCTTGAGGCCATGCTCACAGTTCTTATCAAACTTATTTGGCTCTTGGACTAGGTGTGCTTTTAATCAAGCCCCACTAATGCAGGAACTAGTAAATACTGACTTTTATTTTGTTTTGGGTTTCCTGCTGCTGGACACCATGAAAGGTCACCCAAAATGATCTAAATACATTGTTTTCAGCTTGAAGGGTGCAGTAAGGAACCTTTGAATAAAGCAGTGCTTTTTATTTGTTCTGCTAGTATTACCTTTGCTGTTATGGCTCCTGCAGATGGATACTTGTAAGTTGGGTCGAGATCAGCTTTCTGTCCATGCAGCAGCCCCCAGTGTAGCTGGAACCTTTGCTCCAGCCCTGGAGTGACTGTCTTCAGTGTGAACTCTCTGTTTTGCCATGTGCAGACCCAGGGTCTGAGACCTTGGTCTTATCAGCTCTGTATGTCCCTGGAGCATCGCAGAAACCCCAACCAACAGTCAGCCAAGCAAGAGGTTTTATACTGGTTTATATAGCATATGTTTGACTGGGGGTTAGCAGTGTCTTGAGCAACAAACCACAGGAACTGAATCTCATTTGCTAGGATTGAAATATAGCAACCAAAGCAGATCATCCTGTCTCGCTGTTTTTATGTGTCCCTGAGTCTAAAGTCATTTTTAAAATGTGAGTGATGCAATTTCTTGCATCTTTCATTTAATTTGCTGCTTGGTAAACAGTGTTTTAGATTAGTATATTTGTAATTTAAATGAAGACAATACATCAAGTCAAGTCAGAAAAGAAGCAAGAAGTTTAAGGAATGATTGATGCCTCTTTCAGTGTTATGCCCTCTTCAAAAAGAAAAAAAATCCAAAGCATAAGGAGAGGGAAGAGGTTGGATTATTGAGGATCTAGTGGGGTAAGGGAGAAACTTGTTCATGGGCAGAAATACGCTATTTTTAAAACCACAGTCAGCTCTGATAGCTGAATCTGTTTTCTTCAAGCGCACTAATAAATTCTGCCTAATTCATTTTTTATTCTCTCTTGGGGTCTGCTTGCAGATTTGCCTCAACAAAGGAAGCATCATGTTACTTCTTTTAAATAATTGATAGCTCTTGGTCCAAGCCAGCTTGAAGGAAATTCAAAAATAGGTACTGATTGAGTAAATACCCTGCTCTCCCCCCTCCAACCCTTACTTATTTCTGCAGCCTGTGTGACTGGCATCATGTCATTTAGATGATATCATTGAAGCCTTGGGTACACCCAGCACTTAGCAGTGCTGATTTCATATATGTAGGTATTTATATTTAAGAAAAGGAGAAGCTGGTAATTGTAAACTGTCTGATAGAGCTAAGAGCTCTTAATAAAGCAGCAGCCTTGCACTGTAACAACCAGGGGTGGACTTTAGTAGCCTGTGGTTGGAACAGGTATCAAGAAAGGCATTGGGGAGACTTGCTTATATACGCTCTTGTCTTTGCTTGAGATGTGGTCTTCTCAGGGTACCCATGAATTAGTGGTTGTTTGCAGGCTTTGTCATGCTTCCTCTGACAGCAGTGTTGCCATGGACTGTCATTTCCCTGGACAGTATGGATTTGCCAAGGCTCAGTGATGTCATTTTTAAAGATGCACCCTTTATAATTTGCCTTTTAAATTATTCAAAACCAAACTCAATTAACAACAAAACCCAGCAATAATTTTTTGATGTTTTTCTCCTTTTTTGGAGAGCCTTTAAGAGGCAGTGTGGTCATCTTCCACTGTCTTTACAGCCGAGATTGCTGCAGTAAGGACATTCTTGGTGTAAAAATCTGCATAGGAGAAAATAGTGGTGTAATTCTCATCTAGCGAGTTTTATATTCATATTCTGATTTGTAGTGAATCTGACTTCATGCCTTCCCAGTTTTGATAGCAGTGAGCTGAGGGACTCAAGAACAATCTATGGATGGTAGCTCCTGTATTAGGTTTTCTTTGTAAGGTATCTCAGCATTTTGTAATGTTACTTTTGCAGCATTCCATAAGCGATGCTCAACTAGAAAAGGGCCTGGTTCCTGTTGAGAAAATTGGAGAACATTTTCTTCTTTCCAAATAGGCAAGTCATACAATTAATCTCAATATTTTAATGCATGAAACCGGCACTCACCTAGTAAATAACATAAGGCCTTCTTGACCTTGCAGCGTTATGTGGGCATGCGTGCCATTCAGCTGAACCACTCCAGTGTCCAATACCTTGGAGGAATTGTCAAGTATTTCCTCTGATGCCATGCTTGTGTCACCCACGCTTGCTCAGTGTTCGCTGCCTGCTGATCATGCTCAGGCCATAGAATAGTTTGGGTTCCAACAGCCATGGTGGTATCAAGCAGGGCTTTCCAGCTGAGAGAGCAGGGCACCATCAGCGGCATGTCCACATGAGTAGGTGCAGATGGACCAGAGCAGACTGAACATGGTCTGGCTCTTGTCTGGAAGCCATGGAACTATTTACTGTGATGCTTTCATAAAGCTAATACTGTTATTGTGTGTTATAAGTCGTGTTAGACCTAGAAGCTCCAGTATGAAGATTGATCTGTCAGGAGCATGCCATATATTCTGCATACTGTCCTATCTTGCCTCCCATGAGTATCATCTCCAGTAAAGTAAGTGTAATGCCAGATAATCTGATTTACAAAGAAAGCTTTCTTTGAGGAATGGAATGATGGAGCCACTTCTGTTTATTTCTCTTCTTCTCCTCCAGTAATGGACCTCTGGGGTCTGTATGAAGGAAACCATACCATTTAGGGACACCATGGAGACGGGAATTCTTTGTTTCTGAGGCATAACAATCTAGGCATCAGAGGACAATGCAGCTTGAAACAATGGTACCAAAAATGCGTACCAAAGCAAGGCGTACAATTGCATAGTTGGGTATCTGCAAAGTGCCCTGTAGTCTGAGTAGTTCCTCAACACCAGTGTGGTGCACATTGATGTGCCAGGCTTTTCAAGTCACGTTTTTATACAAGGGACTGCAGTATTTGGAAACGTTCCCTCTGGTGGTGCAGTTTGCAAGCACACTTTAGAGGGTGTTCCAGTTGTGTCTTTAAGCCAAAAGAACAGGTAAAAAAATACTTTGGTGATGGGGAAATCTTAAAACCAGCACACTAGCTCATTTTGCATGTTAGTCTTTTGCCATAGAGAGAAATCAAAGACTTGCTGAAGGCATAGCACGCTGAAGTATATCTATTAGTGTGTGCTTAACTCTGTTGCCTGGGAGCTTTTATTAGATGCAATGGCCAGGAAAATTGTCCTCACTTTATGTTTTCTTTTGGGGCTGCATCCTGAGTCACATCACATACATGTATAAAGCTAATAATTTACTGATTTATCAAGGAAGATACTACTTAGTTGAAAAAAAGAGAACATTATAATCAGTCTTTGAAATATAAACTGCATCAAAGGATATGTTATTGGGTGTAGTAAGGACCCTTCTACCCATGAATGTAATGCTCTATAGCAAATATCATGAGATAAAGTAAAACCAGTTTCTCTGATGGATGGACTCTTCAGTTATGAAATGCTAATACAAGCATTCTGTTTAGGAAGGGAAACTAAAAGCCTCTCCAAGGTACATAGAAAATGCTGATCCTGAATGTATAAATGGATACATTTTAATCTGAAAGTGATTAATTATTACTCATGATTAATTGTAATTATTTTGTTACTACTCCAAACCCTTGGGTCAAATTGAGCACTGAAGTTGTTTGGAAATTTGCTGAAGAATCTCGTGGTTTGGTATGTTATCATCATTGTATTGGATATTGGACATCATCAGTTGCACTAAAGAGACCAACTGCTATCATGCCATCAAATTACAGGATATATTTGGGTTGCAGGCGTAACTCCTTTTCTCTCAGTGTCATCAGATATAACTGTAAATTTAATGCACAAAGGGAAGGGGAAAATAATCCCTTCACCCACGAAGAAATAAATTAAATGTTACCCCACACTAAAAAATGTAACCCTAAGTGAACCTTACGTTCATTAGGAAAGGTCAGTGCATACATTCAGTTCTGTTCAAGGGGATGGCAGGTACTTGCAGATTAGTCTGTTTCATTGAGGGTTTTCCAGCAGGGAAAGCTTGACGTCCTCCCCGCCTCTGGCCAGTCCTACATCTGACTGCCTCCCTCTCCTCAAGTATCCTCAAGAATCTTTTTCTTCTGAACATATAGCTTGTAATATACATAAAAGCAGAGTTTGCTTTGATCCTGACAGCAAAATGTTTATTTTTAAACTCGGACTGGGCTGTTGTCCAGCAGTGCTCTTTCCTTTGCATCATGCCATGGGTTTGGGCTCTGCAGCCCGCCTGGGTGGAGCTGGACCTGCTGCAAGAGGGACCTGGCTTGATGAGTCCTGCTGAGCTCCCTCCTTCCCTCTCCCCCCCCATTCCTCCTTATCCTCTGGTTTTGAAATTCAAATTGAATGCAATTTTCAGCTCATTTGAGCCAGAATATACTCTTGCTGAGCTTCAGTGGCTCTTAAATTCAAACTTGCTGGAGAAAACAGATATCATCTGTCACTGAGGTTGAGAAAGGGTGTCCTCCTCACGTTTTATTCATGGGAGGCAGGGCTGCACTGACTAATTCCAGTCTTTCTGACTAATCACTCACCGGCAAACTAATCAGCTAATCGATGAGACTGGTTTCTTGTAGTTTGGTTGCTTTTTATAAGGCTTTTTTCATTTCTCTAGCTTATGTATTTATTGTCCTAGAAGTGCCCTAGCTGGAACGCTTGTATTCACATTTGACTACACCTGCTCCATTTGGGTCTCATTGTCTCCATCACGGGCTGTTCCTTTTAAAGAACCGCAGATGGAAATGCCCTAAATCAGCTGGTTGACAGAGAAAAGGAGAAGGGAGAGAGATTTCCAACCGAAGCTTAAAAAAAGGGAAAAAGGCAAAGGGGGAAAATGTGTTAATGCGTTAGTTGTTGTTATGTCAGCAAGTTTAGGACCATATACATCTGTGGGGTATATACCAGCGCTACCTACTCTACAAAACCTCTTTTATATTAACACATGTGCCAATATCTCATGGGTCACCTTATGGGAGGTGGGAGTTCTGCTTAAAAGTAAAGAAAAAATACAACTCCTTATTTTATCTTACTGCTTTTTTTCTTTTTTTTAGTACTATTTTTGACATATAAAAACACTCTTGCAAAGAGGATCAGCTCCTGCTTTTATTGCACTTCTTTACAAAGCCCTCTTTCATTTGGTGCAAATAGCGTTGGTTTGGAGATTGGCAAACTACCTTCAAAAGGAAGTGTTGCAAGAAACAGCAATTTGGTAGGTATAAGGGCAAAACTAAAGTACAATCTGTGCTAGTAGAGAAAATAGGTTGCTTAATCTAACAGCATGATAGCATTTTAATGCTGCTCTGAGCAACATCAGCTTGTTACTGGCAAAAATCCCCAACCTGAATTTTTATTGTAGCAAAATCTAGGTGCCATAAAGGATGTCAGAAAAAGATGTGGCATCTTCAAATGGTGGGAACATATTAAGCTCAGACTGGAAATAATGTCAAACACTATGCTAGTCCCCTAGTTGTTTGTTATCAAGGCTATCAAGCCTCGGTATGTTATTTAACCTGTCTTACGGTTGGAAGCCAGTTCTGTAGCTTTTTTGGTGCCTGTTCTTTGCACCTTTTGGTTTTCATACAATTAGGGCCTGTATTTTGTATTTGTTATGCCAATGTCACCCAAACTGAAATTAAACTTTGTGTCACAATATTCAGTTGGCACTTTGGGCATGTTAAGTATTTCCAGTTATTGTGTTGAAATCCATAAAACCTCACTTTTTTTGATGTGACTGAGTCAAAGCAAAGGTAGGGGCATGAGCAGCCAGTTTGCAACAGCCAGATACAGATACCTTGCATAGTGCTGTTATGGTAGAACTTGCGTATTTTATAGTACAGAGCCACTGGGAAAAAACAGGGATGAAGAGGGATGGCACTGTTACTGCATGTTATGAGTAGCCCAGGCTCACTTTGAGGACTGGACCCCTTCATGACACAGGCAGTGTTTAGAGACCTGTATCTGTGTCATGATGGAGTTTAGGGTGGAGACAGGCATGTGGCTGTCAGGGTAGCAGGAATTGATTTCCGGTGGTCTTTATGGTTGTGAGTGTTAGCCTCATGCATTTACAGTTTCTGAAGCAGGGGTTTTTGGAATCTCTTTTTTTAATTAGGCAATTAAATTCAGGTTAGGCCCTGTTTTAGCCGTCTCAGTGCTTCTCTGAATCTTCCTCTTTGTCTCTGTTAGACATTGACACTGACCTGCAAAGCTGGTGCTGCAAGCCCTCGTAAAGAAATTTGATATTCCTCTGGAAGTTATGATGATGTATGTAAATCAGCTGCCATATCCACACTGTCACCCCTTTGGCTGAAAAGAAAGGCAAATAATTTTGTTGGTAGCTGCTGAAACCGTCAGCTGTACTGTCATTAATACTGTACCCTCTTTCCTGGAAACTCAGTATGTCAGCTACCTGATGTACCCTTCCTCTTCCAAGAATATATCTCTCCATTACTTCAAATTCTTCTTGAGCTGGGACCTCCCATCTGCCAGTTTATTGTTCTTCTTCTGGCCCATTAGTTCTTCCTCCCCTTCTCTTTATCATAACCTTATGTGTGTTTTACCATGTGCTAATAACTGGAATGTCTGAGCTCCCTCAGGATCACATAAAATGATGTGTCCAACTGCTGTTTTGACTACATCTTTCCTCTTCTTTCTGTGGGGACAGCGAGGGGGGGAGGGGGTAAAGCGTTAGGGTTTACTTTTTTTTATATTACTGTGATATATACATGTACACCATCACAACCCTGGTCACCCTCTGCCTGTAAGGCAACCTCTGGACTACCCTGTTTAGACTTTGGTAATGGATCTGTTCCTCTGGGAACTGCCCAGATTTCTTTTGCTGCTCCCTGTGACGAAGCTCTCCATGTGGTGCCTCCATATGGTGTCACTCCTCTGAAGGAGGTCTTTCTGGTCCCTCTCCTTAGATACCACTGCTGAACTTTCTTGTTCTATACTCCCTACTCTCAATTGCTGTTTAACTCTGATGGGCACAGAGATCTTCCATTATTGGTCCCTTCATCTATAATTTATCATTCAGTAGCTATGTGGCAATGATGAGTTTTGTACAGTAAAAAGTACTTGGCTTTGTAGTACAAGAGCCACGGAAATCCAGGTGAAATAATAAGTGCCTGCCTCCTTGCTTTGGTGGATCTCCTGGACCTCTTCTCTGGCATTTGCCACCTGCCTTTCAGCCTACAGCCTTCTTTCTTGGTTTGTTCTTGGCCCATATATGAAGCTTTCTGTTGCAGAAGGAAGCAAAACTGGCTGATGTGAACGGACATTGGCATCAGTGGGATTTTTACTTCAATTAAATCTCTGTGACTCACCTTTTTGTTGTAGCAGATATTCCCGTGCCACTATTAAAGTATTAGCAGCTGCCTCTTGTGTACCTGAGGAATCCTATTAGTGATTTCCACATGAGGAAGAAATAACTGGATTGCAGCCCACAAAACTCCTAAAATAGTTGGTGTGTCTATATAAGTTTTGCATATATAGGTGTGTATCCATAGAGAAGGAGATATGTTTTATGATATTGCCTACACAGCAGATGACTTTTTGCTTTTTAGAGGTCACTGGGTGACCTGTAATACCTGCTTGATTATAACATGCTCAGTAGAGATCAGTTTCAAATAAGTAAAAAAATACCAACCAAACTGTGGGTATTTGTGGTATTGAATCTGTAATCAAGATTTTGCATTTTGATTTTGTATCTAATTTTAAGAATTCATGTGTTAGTCCTTTTGGTTGTTATTTGGCTTTACCATTCTCCATGTATCTTCTGTTTCTTTCTTTATGGTGTTTTGAGGAACTTACTAGTGTATGGTCAGGATTGTTCTCTTTGAAATTGTCTTTAAAACTGCTATTGACTTTAACAGGATTAGTTGTCACGTTAGGGAGCCTGAGAAAGTTGTCTTACAGTGCGCAAAGCATCTGATTCCTATATCTTGTCAGGTCAGCTATTACCCTGGGTCACGTTTTGTTCCATCCTGGCACAAACCAGACAGGGATGATGAATTGTGTCACCAAAGAAGCGTGATATTAGCCTTGGGTATATTTTACCAGCCTTTGTATTGCCATGGCAACAATAGTTTTAATTATGGAGAGCCAAAACGATAACTCATATATCAGATGGGACTCAGTTTTCCCTGTGGATAAAACTGATTAGTCGTTGGAGTAAAACTTGGTATCTCGGTTTCCCTCCCAGGCTGGATTTTATTCTCTGCTTTATCAGAGAGCTGTTGTGCTCATGGTGTGACCTCAGAGGGACTGCAGGACAGTGGCCCAGCAGGAGATGATGAAGTGACCCTCTTGTCTCTTGAGCACCATTTAAAAGCAGTTCTGTCACTAAAGGGCTGCTCTTGGCTTCCCTTTAAACTGCTGGAGATCGGCATATTTGGAAAAGCCTGATGTGAAGTGGTGTCTAATAATGGGCCTTCACAAATTCAAGGTTGTGCTTGGGGGACAAAGAAAGAGCTCCACTTCAGCAGTAGACATGGAAATTTGCAAAGCAGATACACACCCACATCTCACTGTGACTTGGGAAATAAGTATGTCTGCGTGGTAGGATGCGGGTCAGGAGTGGCTTTCTTCACACTGACAAGGATGTTCTTTAAGCCACTTTCCCAAGATGGGATGTGTGAGGGCAATGACCAAAAAAGTTGTGTGTTACTCAGAGAATTCATACAGAAAGAGAAAACAACCCATGGTTCATGTGAATCAGTGTCTTTTTTATATATATATAATCAATATATGCATTAATTTCCTATTTTGGATGAATACTGGCCCTTCATGGTTTTGCTAAGGCTGCTTCTCAGTTTGAGAACTTCCAGGTGCATTTGAAGAGCAGAGAGGCTGGTGAAGAGATAGGACACCAGATAACTTCGTTCGGATCGTCTCTGAGATGCTGAGATTCCTAGCATATATATTCATGATTGCTGGTCTGAGGCGAGTATTACCATGAGATTGTGGCCAGAAATCATGAAATCACAGAGAGTATGAGTTGCAAGATCCCACTGTTGACTAGAAATTCAATTATTCAAATGTGGTTCTAGAATACAGAGAGCTCAGCAAGCATGTAGGCTAATATTTAGACTTGCTGAATCTCTAATCTCACTCCTTGCAGTGTTGCAACAGCTTTTTTACAACACAAAAACCCTGAGCAAATATTTCACTGTTAGTTGTACTGTTAATTCACTTACACATTTTGAAATTTAAGAAGTCCTGCCTCCAAGATTGTGATTTTAGAATTTAGCATCATAAATTAAACCCTCTTATGAAATAAAATAAGAAGTTTGTGATTGTTTTAATAAGATTTTATGGTAAGTATGGCAACAGTAGGTCTGTCAGCCCCAGCTTTGCTGCATATGTGTAGCTCTGTGCTTTGAGACCCTTGAAATGTCTGCTTTCAGGATATCAGCAGGGGGCTAATGAAAAGGCTCTGTTGATTTTAACGAATTGCAAGCCACTGTAGCCAAAATAAATATAATCTGCTTTTTGGATTAGTTGTCACACATGATTTTACCTACTAACAGTGATTAAAGAACCCTGGTGGACCAGAAGCGTGGCTGCTCTCTGATGGCTCTTGCTAAAATAGCAATAAACAGAAGTAAATAAAGACTTAGGGCATTAGTTATCTTTAATAAACAGTGCCACTGCATATAATGGTGGAGCGAGACTTCAAAAACCTGTGCCATGTGCAGCAATGTCACTCTTTCTAGTGCAGGCAGCATTGGCCACGTTAGATGTCTGTAGACAGTGGCATCACCAAGTTGCTTCTCTTCCGTTACGGACCTGCAGTCCCTCTTCAAGAGGTGCCAACCCAACCAGATATCCCCATGGAGACCTTCATGGATGAGACATTTTCATCCAGCAGCAGATATCAGAAAGAAAACTGACAATGTCCAAAACTAGAGGAACTACAAGAGGAAAATGAAGGGGCTGTGAATTGCTTGTGTAATTGTGCGCCCTGCAAACCACTGTATTTCCATTCAGCTAATGAATGGAGGGCCAATGCTGGTCTCTCTTACCTTAGTAGTTGTAAGCTGATAAAAATAATTACTAGTCTGTGCTGACATCTTTTATCCCTGATATTATCCCATATAATCAAAGGTGTGTGTATTACCCCTTCACATTTGTTGTGAGAGGCAATTACGGTTGATGGTATTGTGCTACTCCTTTGGATTCACCGTTGCTTGTGACCAGTGGATAGAAGAAGCCAAACAAATGGAAGCATGTTCTCTCTTCCTAGAGGGAATTGTCACTGCAGTACTGAATGTTAGGAATAATTTTAGGCTCTGTTGCAGGGGCAAAAACACCTTCTTGAGAGTGGCAGGGAATGGAGGAGTTTCCTAACAGGAACATAGAAAGTCAAGGCTTTTGAAAGTAGAAAAATCAAGGGACAGCAAAATAAAAGAAATACTACTTTAAGGAGAAATCCTTCTGCAACAGGGAGAGGAGGTGAGCTTTCTAACTAGTCTTCAACTTTGTCTTCATCTGTCCCTAACTGTACATTGCTGGAAGGCACATGGCACTGTTCTGTAAGGAGTTTATCTTTTACATGACAGCTAAACCCCTTCAAATTAATCAAGCAAATAACCTCAGGCTTTCTTAGAATTGTGTAACTCCTTTTTGATGTGTGGAGTTAGATGCTTATTTTGTGTTTTCAAGTGAAGTTGTGCAACAGTTACAATCCACTTCTGGCTTAACTGTCTATGAAAAAAATACTTTGATCTTATGCTCAGGAAGGGAGTAAAACCCATCATGGATCCATTCTTCTCTTGGCTGGCAGGCATTAAGAGTTTGGAGACTTGCCCGATGGTGTAATTCAAGTCTTGACTGCATATCTTATTGGTTAAAAATAGGAGCCAACTCTAGCTCATCAGTTTTGCTAAGAAACTATTGATTGTGATTAGCAAACTTAAAAATAATTACCTTGTGTGTTCATTGCTATCTTTGGACATACTCTCATATTCCTACTCTTATAGAAAGTATTGAGCAATGCAATAAGGCGACTTGATGACTAAGGTGTTACACTGCATGGATGGGAGAAGGATATTGAGCACTTCTTAATTGTTCCATCTCCTTGTGATTAAACAAACACACAACACCTACACAGGGGAGAAAACCTACTGAAGGCTTTACCGAAGGGTACAAAACAAGCTGCCCACCACCCCCTTGTTCCTGTCATATCCAGTCCGTCCCAGTTTCATTCATTACTTTAACCACTCAGCTCTTTGGCAGCGCCCACAAGTCAATCCAGCACCTCAGATGGGGAGGAGGGAAGCACTGATGTGCTTACTACCTGGGGAAGGGGGGTAGGATAAGCCTCACCTGGGGTTTAACACCTTATTTAAAAGCCTGCTGGGGCTGACTCTATAGCTGGTAGCAAGCTGACCCTGAACTGGCTCAGTTAAGGATACCTGAAAGCCTATCTGTTTCTGGCAATTGTTATTCCTGTAGCAGGGACAGTTGCAGCAAACAGCTGAATTTTTGTTACTTATGACACTGTGTTCAAGCGAACTAACACTTACTTCAGTCTGCTCAAGCCTGGGCTGCCTGCTGAGTGTGTGAGAAGACCTGCCTGTACTTGTCAGATTCCTAATGCAGGTCAGTAGCTGCTTCAGGGGGCCACCTTCCCCAGCCTTTAACTCTTGAGAACCCTTGGAAAAGTGATTTCTTGCCATGTTTTCGCTCTCTGTTGAGAGTGCCTCTTGAGTAACTTGTCTATTTAAGCTTGGTGTCAGAAGGTGGATGACAGGAATGCTGTTGTGTGATACTTTACCTGTAGGATCTCCCCACCTTGTTGTTTAGCATTTCTATCCCCTAGGAATGTATTAGTAACTTCCAATCATAATAACCCATAATGCCTGGGTCTGCTTTTTCATTATATTTCTCCTACTGTTTCACTCTCGGTTTGGTGTGTCCCAGGGCTGCACTCCGTGGGCACCTGATGTGCTGGCAGGGACGTGCGTGATAATGTGTGTTACAATACAAATTATGCAGACGTTTTGCAACCAGGGATGCTTGCTGCAGGGCTTTATCAAACTGAAATCTCATTGCACAACCAGACAGTGCTGTATGGGCAGGGTGAAGGCAAACTCTTCCAGCCACTTTCAAGCCATATGAAACTGTGTGGGTTTGTGTGTCTAGGAGAGGGATTTTCCTCAGTGCTTTTGTCTGTTAATAGCAGCTGTTGAAATTCAGAGTTGGAATTTAATGGGGTGGATGGCTAGGAGGATAACCACTTCTCAAAGTGCTTGCTGGTGCTATGGTCATATCAGCGCAGGTGAGAGATGGGAGCGCTGGGTCACACTATAGTTATTGTGCCTTATGTGGACTTTACGTTGCTTTGGGAACATAGAGAAATTAAATGCAAGGCTTCAGCAGGGTAGAAAGGAAAACGAGGGCTGCTCTGAGAGGAGGAGATGCACATGAACTGCAGCTGCAGGGCTGGAGCAGGAGCCCTGTGGGAATGGCTGAGTGAACCTGATGAGAAGATGCAGCTCTCTTCCTCTCGCTGCCCTGCAAAGGTTGTTATTGCAGCCTCAGGAAGTTCTGGGCTGTGTGAATGGATAGAAAGCAGGCAATAGTATGGGAAAACACCTCACTGACAGGAGTTTCTGACAGCAGCTTGGGGCACTTCAGGTATTGTCATATGCTTTTGAATACTTTCTGAGTGACTCTAAAGCTATGTATTGCAGTAATTCTGCTGTAAATACATTTACACTCTTAACAGACTCATACACATTAGCTGTGTATTTCCAAACAATTTGCTTCAAAAGTATTTGGGCTGTCTGAGGAAAACATTATTGGAAGAGCTGTTTTTTTTTTCCCTTCCTCTATTGAAAGGAACTTTGTCTTGAGCTTTTAAATCCAGCATTACTTATTAGCATAATTCCAGGACTCGCAAAGATTTATATGAGTTTAAAGCATGTAAAATAAGGTGTTCTTTTCACATTTAAAACCAAATAACACAACTTTAAAATTCTATCTATTGGGCTGTACCAGAGCTGGAGGTCAGTGTTGTGTCCCTTTGCCATGATTTGAGTACCTTTTCCTCCCCCCAGGAGGCTGCAGCGTGTTTTTTGGTGTCTGGCTGTCATGGCCACAGATACTTACTTACATGGCTGCAACTACTGCAGTTCCTCAGTGTTTCACAATGCTTCTGGGAGAATGTTATTACCTTAACCGTATCACTGGCTTGTGAATACTGAGTGCTTCCCTTTAGCACAGATGAACTTTGACAAACCTTTTGCTACTTTTTGGGAGGAAGGGATGATCTGGAGGAAGTGCACTAACTATGACAAGAGCAAGGGCAGATTTCACGTGCCAGCAGGGAACACTGTGCTGGAACCTGTCAGATCTTGGCCTTGGAGAAGCTGAGCTAGTCAGAAGTCCCCCATTTATTTTATTTGGCTGTTAGACAGTCTGTTATCTACACAAGCAACTTGTGATCTTCCACAGTCATTTATTTTTGTGTTATATTTAACACTTTTCTTGACAGAAGCAATGAGAAACGGGGAAATACTTCTGCTTGAATGCAGTTGATGGCTCAGAGTCAATACAGCCACTAGCCTGGCAATAATCCGAATTACAGCAAACACATGGGAAGAGTGAAAAAGAAAGATGCAGGGCAAAAGAAAAGTACCCATGACAAATAATCATCACCAGGGACATTTCTTAAGTATGATTTTATTAAAAGTTCAGGTTTGAAGTGATGCCATCCTTTTCATTCTCTGTATTCAATCGCTTTTCTGAAGCTTGGCATAGCTATTCTGATGTGCAGCAGAAATACTACATCAAAGGTGAACGTTTGAATCCTGGCTGAAAAATAAAACAGAGGGTTTGTGGGGCACAGAGCGTGTGTGGGGGGAGAACCCCCAGATGACTAAGAGTTCTTAAAAGTGAGATATAAAAGAAAATAATCATTTCTCTCCCCTGACAAATGGTTCAAAAAGTAGCCAACAGTTTGGATCTGGTCTGTCACATTGCATACAAATGAAGAGACTGTCACCATCGGTTTCCTTTGAAAGCTTTTGATCTTATCTTCTGTAGTAAAGGGCATGTGACTTGATCAGGGCTTTTCCTCTCTGATACATAGTCAGAGTCCTGATCCACTGAAATATCTGCAGCAGGTTTCTCCACTCAACTGCTACAGTATTATTTCTCCCTCCCGTTTCCCTTTATTGCCTTTGTCTGTGGTGGGTACTGTTTACCTTTTTCTTTCCATTCAGGAACACCAGGTTCCTAATCTGTCAAATTCCAGCAAATCCTGTATATTACAATTTAGCCAGTAGTAGTCTTATGCCTGTTTTCTCTCTTTTTGCCAGGCTTTTTTTCTAGTAAGAACAGGAAAGTGGATTTAAAATATTACTTGTAAAGACACATTGGACACAGAGTTCTCCCCAGAAATCATGGGATATATATTCTAATAATTCATTAAGGATTGCTTTGTTTCCAAGTACTTTTAAATGGATGATTTGAATGCGCTGGGACAGTAGTGAGAGAAGAAGATTTTTATGGAGCACTTATACTTCAAAAGCACAGTTTCTGTAAGTGTTTATCTTTTATTATGAGCCAGATTAGCTCATGTGCTGTAGTTGATTAATATTTTGGTTCAGGACTAGTGAAGTTAAAGGAAGAGTTTCCCAAAGGGCTAAACTCTGCTGCTGTGGCGATTGATGGCAGAACTGTCTTTGACCTCTCTGCTGTGAGACCACGCTGTGGGGGAGTTGAAATGGGAGTTGAATTGAGCCCCAGGAGGCTCCTCTTTGCAGCGGAAAGGCAAGAACAAGGTACCCTTGGATCCATGTCTTTTCAGTGCTGAGCTTTGCTGCCAAGCTCCTGGTAGAGGATACCCCTGCTGATGGTCACCCCAGGATTGGTTTCTGCCCCCAGTGGGACCCTGCAGCTGAAGGAACTAGTTTGCAAAATCAGAGACTTGCAGAAGAGACAAAGTTTATACTGATTTTTGGGTTTTTCTTCCATTTTAGGCATTGTTGGGGGTTTATTTGTGTGTTTTCCTGAGGAAGGTAAAGCAGTGATTGAGGAGCCCAGGAATTGTTTCTACCCAAATCATAGCTTATTAAACAAAAAACGCTGGAGTTATTGAGTGCAAAGCAGCATCTAAATGGGTGAAAGTTAATGGCCAGTGTTTGCACAGGAGGTCAGACTGAATGATCTCTTTTAGCCTGCAGCCAATTAACTCCTGAGTATGCGATGCTGCATTGCTCTGCAGTCTTGCAGGTGGGAAGTTGTCTAAAACCCAAAGCTTTGCCAGTTCATAGGTGTGATCTGTCAGTGGGCTGAACAGACTCTGCTTGGTTTTCCACTCAGCTTTGGTTGCTGGTGGGGACTGGAAGGAAGCCTGAAGCATGCCAGTTCATTGAGGACGTGTAGCTGGATAAAGTGTAGCAGGCAAGTCATTCTCACTGCTTGTGCTGAAAGCCATTTCAAGGGGCAATTTTAATGCCACTAGCAATTGGGTGAGCGTTCCTCTACATGCTGAGATGGATTGTGTGCATGGCTCTTCAGAACTGGATTTCCCAGGTGGTGGTTGGGCTTTTTGTAAAGAAGTCTCTCTTTTGGAGTCTTTCATTGTGTGAAAATATTACGGGAGAACCAGAATATGTGGGATCAGTTAGTATGGCTAACGTCAGTTTGTTTTATCTAAAGAATTTGGCTTTTCCCGTGGTTGTGCACTGTTCCTCTTACGTCATCTGTTGTGTGAGGGGTAAGACCTAGTATTGAATCATGATGCCTGAAAAGTGACAGGTTTTGTTACCAAGTGTAGCTGAGGGTCCCAGCTATTGGGATCTTGGTATCCAAATCAAAACAGGTTTACCCATCTCCCCTGGAGGGTAGGAGATGGACAGTAGGAACCTGTCAGACTCACCATTTACTCAACAAAGAGTGAGGATCAGGGAGGAATGTGATGCTTAGCACTTGGTGGCAGAGTTTAGGAGATGTAGAAAACCACCCATTTGCTTTCAAGGCTTACTCTGCATCTGCATATTTTCTCATGAGGAGGGGATTTTGCTGTAGAACAGAAGGTTGGGGAATGGAGTGTTTGCTGAGGGAGAAATAATTATATTTATGGATTGGGAGTCTAAGCTCTTTTTTTGACCCGATCACCTCTATCTGTCTGCTTTGCATACAGGACGCAAGTTATTGGATAGTTTAAAATGTTCGCTATTTTATAATAATGCCAATAACAATTTAAAGATTTTTCCCTGCTGTTGGAGGATGCATCTTTTCTTTCCTAGGCCATTATGTATGCAAGACCAATTGGTAAACTGCAATGTACTCGTCTGTAATTATTCTCCCCTGTAGCTTTAATGAGGAGATCTGCATGCAGTTTGATGGGAGAATATACTCTGACGACAGCTACAACGACAGCTACATTGAAAATCAAGACAGGTGTAATCTGCTTACTGTAGCTGGTGAATCCTCACCATGTGGCTGTGTTATCTCTAGTGCGTGTTTATAGAAAGATGCTTGTAAAAGGATTTAATTTAATGGAATAATGGTAACTGACACTATGAAAATGAAGGGGCTCAAATAATATGGTGAGCAGTCATATAAATACCAAAGCAGGTGATTGAAAACTCGCTACATTACGTCATTCAGTTAACATCAAGTGAAAGGAAAACATAAATTAACCCATATTATGTACTAAAAGAAAATGCTTTCTTTATTACTAAACTTAGTCTTTGGAGAAAATGTGTTATTTTGGAATATGCACATAGAGATATGTGCCCAATCCTGCAGTTACATTTGCATGGGCAGATGTATGTGGCTATCACTGGAGCTGTGCATGGGAATTTTTCCAGGACTGAAGTCCTAAGAGCAGAATATCTTTTAAAAGGCAGATACTCTGAGCTGTAGCCAGAAGCTGCAGCTTGCTCTCAAGGTGGAAGAATGGCTGTGTGATGAAAGGACTAGTTGGGACTTTTAGGAACCCACTGTGTAGTGGGGGGGCTTTAAGACACTCACAATGTGCTTCTGTTTCCTTACCTGCACAGCAATGATAACAATAAACTATCAGTAGAAAAGCAGTCCACATAACTTACTATTTTGCAGCTTATTGAGTCAAAGGAATATTCCCTTTCTAGCAGCAGTTACACAAGATTGTTCATCTGGAAAGATAAAATTATTTAGGCAGAACTGCAAATGTAGTTTTCCTTTTCAGAGGCTGAAAGAAATAATACCCCATCACTCTCTGCAGATGTGATTTATTAATTATCAGTCATTCTTAATCACCTGATACTGACATCTGTCTAACACACTGGAGAGTTTAATATCTGAAAGAATACTTACCATGATTTTTCTCAGCAGTCCTTTTTAAGTGCTGAGGAGGGAGATAATGTGATGCCAGTGCTTCATTATTGTGTTTCTGATCCTGTACAACTCTGTCCTTGAATGTGGAGTGTAAGTGCACAGAGGATGGAGAAAAGTTGCCAGCAAGAGCTGTGCTAGAGTATTGCCATACTCCTCACTGAATTACTTGAAAGCCTTCAGCTTATTGAATTTGAGCATCTCATGACACTTAGAGATATATGTATATATACACATATATGTGTTTAATATTTATCTTTTTTGTTGTTAAGATAGTTTATTATCTATATGAAGAATAGTGAAGTACATGATGGGGCATATTATGTTACTGGTACAATAAATACAATACTGAAAATCACTTCTGTTGGGAAAAAATGGGGGCTGGATGGGAGTTGGACATTGCTGTTAATTATTGTTCTTATGCTGATCTTGCTCAGATTTTGAGCCTGGTGATTGCACTGATGAAGGAGGAGCCTTGATTTCTGCACATGTTAACAGTTCCTTGTTAAAACTAGGCTCACAGATTGTGCTGGAGCTTTTACTGTTCCTGCAGAACATTTCTGTAGTTCCAGCAGCTTGATCACAAATGCAGCATCTCTCTCCTAACGCTGTGCAGGTTGATAAAACAGTTGCCGAGCTGGAGTCCCTAAAGAAATTATTAATTATCTGGTTAATGTGCATCAGGCTGTGGGAGTGTGAGATTAATCACCAGTGCTTGGATGAGTTGCTGAAGTGGGTTTTGGTTTTTCGTCTCCTGTCACTCGGTAATGGCTTTTCCTTCCTTCACCATCAGGTGAACAGGTGCAGAGATGCTGTATTTTCATTTTCCTGTAGTTGGTAACAGCCGGTGACCACGAGATGCCTTTTTCTCAGTCCTGCTGCATGAGCAGTTTACAACACGGAGCACTCCCTGCTTTGGATGTTCCAGCTGTGGGTGATGCTCCAAGAGCACAGGGCTGACCTGAGCCTTCTCAGATAAACACATTTGAACACAGGTGCTCAGGGAGGAATGCTAGAGATGAGTGTTGGGCTAGGCTGGGGCTGGCTTTTCTGTATTCACCAGGTCTCAAAGGGGTTGACTTATATTTGGATGTGGAATCGCAGCTTGACTCCTATTTTGAACATATTTATAGTATTCAGAATTTTTCATTAAGTGCACATCCAGCATGCTTCTTCTAAGGTAACAAAAGAATAATGTGATTCTTTGTTGGGAGGGTACAGAAGAATGTTCTTCTAGCTCAGTCTTTAGTGGTGCCTTCCTTAAAGCCAATGGCTGCATAAATAGCTGTGGGAGAATGAGTTACACTTCTTTCTGGTGGTGGTGGATCAGTCAGGGCATTCAGGTGCAACACTGCAGTACTTGTCCTGTCCCATTAACTGCTGTTAACCATCAGCAGCTGCATCAGAAATTGTTCAATGAAGCCCTAAGGTCCATATTGAATTAAACACACTTGCACCACATAGTGCACTGATGAAAAAAATGAGGAGTAATTTGTCCTTTAAATGTTACAGTTGTGTTCCTAAATGGTGCCATAACAGCTCTACCTCAGGGTCAGGATCTTTGGCTGGAGGAGGCTTTCATTTTAGAGGCTACTGGTGGGGAGAGGAGGGTAGATAGAAGGACGCTATGAGCATCTAAAGTAGATCACTTGCTGAGGGTGGGAAAGCGTCTCGAGTTAAGAAGGGAAGGAGGTGTAGGCAACAGTGCAGCAATCATTCCATTAGTATGTGCTGAGGGGCAGAAATAGACTTTGAACCTCTCTGTTTATAAAATCATTTGGATTACTTTGTCCTCTCTAACACAAGTTTTGTTTCTCCCTGAGGAAGTTCTGTAAATGACCATAGTTATTGAGAGTTAGAGATGCATGGCCCTTGAGGCTGGAGACCTGTTTTTAACCTTCTACTTGACTATGTAGTATCAAGCTTATTTTTTTTTTAATTGATGTGAACATGTAGGCACTGGCCTTTGTCAGCTTATGGGTTTTGTTTCTTCTTGGCTGAACTAGTGGGATTTTTGTCCCCGGTGAGCTGAATTTTTGATCACTTTGCCTGTTCAAGCAGGCAGAGATGTATGTGAATTTGACATTACATTGCGCTGCTCCATCATTGAGCTTTTACAGTCCATATTCTACTATCCCAAATCCATCTTCAGCTAAAGATGCTACCTTGGGAAGGGAGAATTGTTCCGTTTTCAGAGAATTTGCTGTTTATAATAGACATGCACTCCAGTCTGGAATCCCTGAATGGCCCCATGATGGCATAAAACATCTATTTGTTTGGCAAGCTATGGTATAACTTCACATTAAATGTAGATGACCTGTTTGAGTTTGAAATCCCCTAACCAGCAAGTCAGAATGGCACCAGTGGTGTTTTAAATGTTAAGCAGTCTTCAGGGCTTCAGGTTGAGTATTTGCATCAAAGTCGTTTGGATTTCTGCCCCTTGTAGGGCTTCCTGAGCTTGTGATGAATAAAATCAAGTTTACTCTGTTAAGCTCAGCAGTTCCTAGTACTAAGGGGGGAAAATAAGACCTTTAGGAGACAAGAAGTGAATTTCTATCTGTGTGGCGATGCAGGTCACTTTTTTTTGTTTGACTTTGTGATGGTGATTTCCCCTTTACTCACAGGTGTGCTTGCCCACAGTGGTGTACAGAAGTTACGCAAAAGGGGTGTAAAACTTGGTGGATGTATTAACCATACAGTAACTCACAAGACTTCTGTAGCTATTGATCCCTAGTGCTTAAAAATAAGTAGAATAGCAGATTTTCAGATGATTAAATTGTCCAAATCCATGCCTAATTTACATGTACCATCACCTTGACTGCTTGTACAAGTCAGGTAATTGTGCATGCAAATAGCTAATTAACACAATTAGCTGATCTGCTGATGCAGTCTCAGGATCTGTGTCTACTAGCCATGTAGTTATCAGGTATCTGCAAACCAACTGTATGGAAAAGATTCTGGGCCCTCATGACTGTTAGTAGGTGTAGGGAGTTGCTTGTTTTTTAACATCATGTGAGCAATATTACTTTTGCCCTATAGCTTCACAAAAGCATCTGTGAATGTAGCTTGTTAAATACGTACTTATTTCTGTTTTTAGCTATTTCAGATTTTAAAGCAGCCCTACCTCCTTCCACCTTGGTAGAAAAGAATTTATCAAAGAAAAAAGATTTAAAGAGTAACTCTCTTGGTTTTGTCTATTTGTCCAATTTGGAGATCCCTTCCTTAATATTTGACTACTAAGCAATAATATCCAACCAAGCTTAAACATGTCAATTGTCCAAGTTTTGCCACTGCATCAATACACTAAATACAAGTCCCAGGGATTTCAGAAGTGCTTTATTTATTTTTATACTTTCAGAGCAAACATAAAGTGAACCAACAGTCAGTTCCTACAAAGCAAACACAATGTGAACTTACAAGCAGTTCCAACAAATAATGTAACATCAGCATTTGTGGCTTGAAGTTGAGTGTGTACAAAACTAAGTAACAGCATAATCATCTTGAGCTATCTTTTCAGTAAATGTTTCCTAGTTATAAAATAGGAAACTAAACTCTGTATTTTAGATTTGTGACCTCCCCAACATCCCAGTTGCTTTCAAAATCTCCTGTCTTATAAGTATGGTTTTATTTTAAAACAACGATAAAATGTGCCAATGCCACATAAATGGCCAGGATTCAAATCCTAGCAAAAGGTTTATGTTCAAGTCCACACCACTGTATTCTCTTTCATATTTCTCATTTTGATGTCTGTAATACTTGACATTTTCCTTTCTCAGGGGACTTCAAAACACATTGAAGAGCAGAGTTAGAAGCTGACTGTGCAGGGACTGTGTTGGCAAAAGGAGTACCTTGTTATGTGCTCCACAGTAACACTCTTGTCCTTAGAATCTGCCCAATGGAGGGAATTAAATGTGGCCAGAAAAGCTGGGATATGTCTCTAACTGCTGTGAAATGTTATACTACTGTCTAGATGGCCACTAGATCAAGACCTAAGGGACTTCCGTGAAAAAGAATCCTGTTTCCAATAGAGCTATATCTATCTTTTGTGGAAGTTGGGTGCAGAGTTGGGAGAGAGCAGAGTGTCAGCCCTGATGTGGTCACAGTGTCTCTCCACCTGAGGGCCGGGATCTTTCTAAGCAGGAATAGAGGGAGAGGAAGCCCCTCAAATACAGGCAGATCTACATAAAGGTACATTTTTAAGAAAAGCAGAATGAAAAGCATAGTGGAGGTTTCCACACTTCTTGTCAGCAAAGTACACTGTGAAGAAGCATAAAGTCTATAGAGAGCCTCCTTTCTTTATCAAACCGTGTAGTGGCATGATTCAAGGTGGAAACAAATGCCCCCCTTCAGTAATGCTGCCAGGATAGTCTTTAAAGGGGCAGTGGCAACTGTTGGTTAAACACCTTATTTTAAACTTTGTTTTGACAGAAGCAACAGCTTTTATGATTTTACAATTCATTATTTCTCAATGACTCTTAAAATGTAATAAATATTTGGCTGTAAAAATCTTTCCCGTCACTGGTCAGCCAAATATCCCCATTGACTTGGAGTTGAAAACTGATAGGAAATGAGAAGAAAGCAACAGGCAAAATAAGCAGTCTGGTTTTAAAGGCCAAACTGAATAAGACTGGGAAAGACCCAAAACTGAAATAACTCAGACAGATGACAAGCAAAACTTCCGTAGGTCTTTAAGTTGGAAGAGCTTAAATCCTACTTTTACCGAGTCATGGAACTGCTTGCAGAATTGGGGCCAAATGCTATAAGTGCCTTACCTGACACTACCTGCAGGCTATATGGTGACAGTCAGAAAAAGAGCCATTTTTTGAGCTGTTTGGAAGTGGGAAGAGCAAAGATTATACTTGGCTATGGTGATTATGTTGAACAGCATTTCAACTAACCAAAAGTGTAACGTCCATGAATACGGACTTAGATTGATGTTCTACAGAATTCAGTAGGAAAACTTCTACATGTGATGGGATGAAGTTCCCACTCCCTGCAATATTTCATTAAGAACTAAAGGAAAAGGCAGGGTTTTTATGCTCTAGAATGGCTTGTGGGCTTCTTTCAGAAAGGATACACTGCTGCACAGCACCTCTGTTCCTAGGTATCTTACTTGAAAGGTCCTAAAAGTTGATCCTTTTTTTTTCCTACCCAGTTATTCACAGGCATTAAATAAACTGAAAATGCAGTGCTGATACGAGTGCCAAATTGCTGCTCTATGCAGATGACTTCTCTCCATGCCCTTTCCTGTCAAGGACCATAGTGACAGCCAGAAAGATGGCTTATTGCCTTTGCCTGATCAAGGAATGCTTGAGGAACAGCTAATGGCTGAACCCCTCTAAAATGGAGCTGGTGATTGTGAAGAGCAGGAGGAGTTGGTAGGAGTCGGTAGGTAACTAGTGTTCATCTAATAATATATGCTTGCAGCCACTCCCTCTAGTCTGTAATTCAGGAACTTGCTTTAAATGCCTCACATTATGATGTCCACAAAGCATGATCTTCATTATCTCCAGGTCATTGGAAAATGATATTCCCTTCAGGCAAAAGATGGCATCTAAATCAGATATTTACACCTTTATGTTGTAGCCCACAGCCATTTGGTGTCCCTGAACCCGAAGCAGCAGGGCTAGTCTGTTTTGTACAGCATGTAGGAGCGTGAGGCAGCGCAAGTCTCCATGAGCATCCTAGCACTGGCTTCAAGGCAGTTTTAAATCCTTTTTAAAATCCTGGGTGTTTATCTTTCAGTTTCTTTGTAGCTGGACCTTGCTTGGGTATTTTTATTATAGTCCTGTGACAAAAACTATGACAAGTAGCTCTGTGCCTCCAGTGCAATGGGCTGCTCTACGGTAATGGTTTTAACTCTTTGTTTTCCCAAAACATCTTCTGTGGACTCATGGACAGCTTAGCAATGAGTTTAACCGCAAGTGTGTTAATCTTGGGCATTGTGGGTCTATTGAGGTTTCATCAATTGAAACCTGTCAAAAGCCAGTGCTCTACAGCCAGTGCAGAATTAGCCTGTGCTCCAGGCAGGATATTCCTGTGGGATGGTTTGAAATGGATACGTGGACTTCTCACAACTTTCCAGTCATATGCCTGGTCTCGTGCACTGTGTGCGTGTTTGACTTCATTCTTGCCTTCCCTATCACTACCACGGGGGCTCTTGTTTACAATGCAAACAAAATCCTGCTCGAGTTGTTTTCTTTGTGGGGGGGATGAGGGAAGAAGTAACATGAGGTAATGATTCTTCTGTGAGATAGTACTGGGGACAGGGTGGTGATACCCCCTAGCACTTCTTTATCCCTGTTACAGTGAAATATAAGCTGTTACACCCTTCAGAAAGCAAAGGAAATGTGTCATGGGGCAGGCAAAGAAGAAAGAATTGTCTCGTCCCACAGCATCTTTATTTACAGCGTGTATCCTGAGTGCCTCAAAGGATCTCGAACTGTAACAGGGGCACAGTACACAGTGACTTACTTTTCCCAGTGAATCAACAATTATATATTGGCATTTAAGTTTTGAGGTCTTTGTGTATCCCCAATGCCGGAATGAAGCTCCTGGATCAGCTGATGCTGGTGAGGAGAGGTAGATGTGTTTTTAGAGATAACTTGGTTTATCTCCTTTGACAATTTTCTGGTACCTCTTGATCATTAAGGTGTGTATTAAGTGGGGAAAAAGCATTACTTGCATAGGTGCTATGTAGCTTATGCCTCAGATCTTTCATGCGGGAGTTTAGGTGCTTAATGTCATCTAATTCAGAAAGAGAAATTAGCCTTGTGTACCCCTTCCCTCTGTCAGGTGCTGAGATGAGAGTCAGGTGAGCACGTAATAGAAACCCAGATATTTGAAAATCCCATTTCCAGCTGCATTTACTTCAACTGTAGATGAAACACATTGAAGATGAAGGGGCTTTTGGGGGGTGGTTTTACATTTGCCAAGTATGTTTAACAAAGATTAAAGTGTACTGCTCTGTGTCATTCCTGTAAACTGGCATCATGACACTGTTGTGATGCACTGCTGTGTATGGAGCATCCCTGGCATTGGGAAGAGGTGGCTCTCTGGCAGCGGCATCAGTGGTGTTGCACAGATGAGAGAAGATGCTTTGTAATTTTGGAAGAGAGTAGGAAAAGTAAGTCTGTATGTGTCTGGCTGCCCAAAACCCCCATCCTGATCTGCAGAGAAATATATGGGGTTTCAGTATTTAGCTCCAAATCCCTACTCCACTGAAAATATAGTTATTTGTAATTAATAAATGAATGGCTTTCAGTCCGAGCCTGTAACAGGATGCAGAAATCAAACCGTTCTGTCCTTCAGTCTGACCAGAAACGCCTGCTTGTGTTTCACAGGAACTCTACAGGCATTTCTGATGCTCTTGAGCTGATGAAGGATCGGGAAGGCTATCACATTGCTTCACTGTGATGGCAGAAATACTGTGGTAATATCGAAAGACCTGGAGACTGATGTATTTAGCAGACTGATGTATCCTAACCGGGGCACTCCATTATTTATCCTAGTTTATTCCTCTTCAGCACTTTTCATTTGAGGATTACAAAAAGTGAACTTCACCCTGTGAAGCTGTTACCATTATGGTTTATGGATGGAGAACTGAGGCTAAACTCGACTTTCTGAAGGTTACCCTGCGTGCCAGTCATACAAACAGTTGTGTGTCCTGTTTCCTGCTACTTTTTCCCTACCCTTTTTTAAATGCATGGGGAGAAATCTATCTTTACATAGGGTCTAACGTAACTTAGCTAAGCAAGCATCATTTAAACTGTTAGGTGAGACCTTCTGCAGAGGGATAAATTGGTTAAGAGCTTTGCAGGCTGCTTCACAAAAGACAAATGAGCGCATGAAATTTGATTTGTGGAGAAACTGCTTCCTAGGAGAAAGCAGAACCTCAGCATCAGTAGATCTGCAAACTAATGATGTAAAAATAGCTTGGATAATAAAAAGGTGGTAAATAGAGGTATGGTAACAGTTGGGATTCATGTGAGAGACAAGCTGATGTGAGCCTGCAGGAATTTATTCCCTCACAGGGTTCCTCTGAGTCAGGTCACTTTTAGTTGAAGCAGAAGAAGGTCTATTTGCCGAAGTTATCTTCCTGTAAAACGAAGCAGAAAACTGCCCAACTGCAAGCTCAAGCCTGCTCAGAATAATCCAGATTTGTTTTGAAGAACTTTGGGGCTGTATTTCCTTCTGAAGATTCCCATTCTTCCCATCTTTTCTTTGCCAAGTTAATAACTAGTTACTCCTTGATTGTTGCTTATCATTGTCTACTTTTTCATGGAGACAGCAAGGGACTATGAGGCTGTTAATAGCTATGCCAGATCACCTTTCCTTCTCGAGCATGGTTTTATTAGCTTAAAAATGCCAGTGCGAATGAAACATCCTGAAGTTCCTGTACTTTTCCTTTATGTTAACTGAAATCCTGCATGCATTCCAGAGCATCCTCAGTGAATACCACAAGTGTGTCTCATTTTTCTTGCCTTGAACTTCTGTGCCCCAACAGCGTTGATCAACAGCATCGGATGTGAAAGCTTGACTTAAGTGATCCTAGTCTCTTTTTCATCCCATAGTTGAACACTTTCATCTTTTCAGTTGTTCCTAAACATGGCAACAAGCGTGGCTCTGCAACAGATGCAATTCTTTCTAAGTCTCTAGGTAACATTTTAACCTGTGTAATGTTCACAGCACAGCATCGTAAGTAATATTCCAGGAAATACGCTGCCGCTTGTTAAAAAGGATAGGACCCCAGAGATGCCTTTAAATATGCCTGTAAAGTGAGAGGTGCCAAGAGAAAGATAATATGCCTGATTATAGTTATTTACCTTACATTTTCATTCACCCTTAACTGGGTGTAATTTAGGGGCATGAAATCTCATATTGGAAATGTATTTGCATTAAACAGCTCTAAGCAACCATGAAAGTGCAGAAGCTGAAAAATTGACAGACTGGGTTCTTAGAATCCCAAAGTAGCATTTTTTTAATAGGCATACAAACAAATCAAATAAACATGTTTTGCTTCAACAATTTAAAGAATATGGTCTTTGGAGTAATTTGTCTTTTTCTTTTTTTTTTTTTTTTAGAACTATCATTTCTAAGCTTTTCATTGCCTATCTCTAGCTTGCAGCTCCTCTTAACAATCTGCAGCAATTTCCAACCCAGCTGTTGTGGTTGCAGAGCACTGTGCCTTTGTTTAGCTTTCCCTGAGCTATCAAATCGGCCTATAAAGGGGATTACCTGGCTGGTGATGTTTTTTCAGGTCTGCACTTCTTAACAAACAATTGTTTCACTGTGGCTCTTCCCCTCCTCCAAAAAAAAAACAGGGAAAAAAAAAGGAAAAGCTCTGAAAATCAAACTTTACAATTGGATAAAATCAAGTCTTATGGGTAGGTACCTTTGATAATCACCCACGCTTCCTTGCAAGTAATCACAAACAAGTTAGTTGAAATCGACTGCAAGAATAGTGGATCTTTTCAATCAGATCATTTATTTGTAAGTGCGTTATTCAAAAAAGGATCTTTTTCACCTACTGTGTTAGTGTGCGCTAAGCTTGAGGAATTCATAATGCAACCATGTACTATTAAACAGGCATAGTGATAAACTTCCACCTCTGCTTCCTAGTAGTCAGTCAGTTCTTTTATACCCATTGCCTATCGCATAAACAAGGCAGTTTATTTAACTCAAGGTTGTGAATTTTTGGGATCTTTGCATGAATGAACTTATTGAAATGAAAGCAACAGCAAGATTTATTTCAGCACGTTGCAGAATTAATGACCAAAGAAGAAAAACTGGTAAAACTAGCTTTTTATACATAAGATAGTCTTTGATAAACTTAATTCATGTTTAAGAATGCAGATGTCTGTCTAATATTGTATGCTCCCTGTATCATGCTGTGTCAAAAGTTTTCTAACAATATTATTGAAATACATCTAATTTTTTTGTGTTTTCTTATGTTGAGTGTTAATGGAAGCTAGTGTCTGTCTTGTTCTGCTCAGTGCTAAAGATATATTTACTGTACTTGAGTGTCTTTTGTTTCTCATTTTGCAAACACAGTATGTCTTAATTAAGGCTTTTCACTCGAGGTCTAGTGAGCACATTTACTGTAATGTCTCCATCTTCAGGAGGGGAATTTGACTTAGAAATTGTCTCTGTCACAGAGGAGCCGATAATACCAGTGTAAAGATTTCTTGTTTTCCTGGGGAGGAGCAGTTTGCCTGGTTTGTGTTGACCTTGCTGGGCACGGGGTAGCAATGCTCACCTAAAGGGTCACAGAATGATGATGCATAGTGCAACAAAAAGATGAGTAAACTCCATAAGGCCACACATGTATCTGCATGAGACCGTCTATGTGATAGTCATGTTTTTTCTTCCCTTTTATCTTTGACAAAGTTTCAGAGGGGGTTTATTGATTATATTTGGAAAGATTAAGAAACTCCTCAAATCACACTTTTGTTAGCATATGAGAGGACTTCGATCAGACAAACAATGAATTGTCTTAAATACACAATGGGAAAAAGTAAATCCTATAAAAGCTGGTTTCAGTTGACCTTTTACCTGTGCCTGTTTTCACTCTGGTAGGTGGGGTCTGGGCATGATGAGGGTTGTTGTGCTCCCGTGTCTCCAACTCATGTTACTGTTGGCATTAAAACTGCTTTTTATGTCAAATCAAAACTCTAACTAATTTTACTGTCACGTAAATAGCATTTTATATCCTGATGTTGTGTAGGAAATCACCAGAGTGTATTTGGAGTCTTCCTAAGAAAGAAACTACGCAAAGCATCAAATTTTTTGCTTCTCATTGTGGCAGCATTTTGAACTGCAGTGATTTTCAGCTGGTTAAATCCAGGCTATACTATGATGCTCTCGTCAAGTGTAGACACATACAGGATCAGACAGTGCTTGTGACACAGAGGGACTGAGAATGGAAGGTGCAGTAAGATGATCGGAGAAGGCTGGTGGGATTCCCCAAGAGTGTACAGCACAGGGATGCCCGAAAGATAAGCCAGTGGGGTGACTGCTTGCTTGTTGTCCTCACGTCTGGCTAGGGACAGGGATTTATTCTGCAGGTAGTATGTGATTAATCTGTGGTCATCCAGTGCAAATGTTTGGGAAGGTCTATTGCATCTGTTTTGCATGCAAGGAATCGCATCATACTGAGAGCAAAGCCCAGATTCATAAATGTACTTAGGCACTGTGCACTGGTGTTCTCACCACAGAGGCACTCTGTGATGGTGAGAAGATCAAGGCTGCCTCACCTAAATAGTATCATGGCACTTGTCCTTCCCTCCACCAGCCCATCCCTGACACGGGGTGTTGGGAGCAGGCTGGCAACTGGGATGCTCTGCCTTCCATCCACTGCTGCAGAGGGGCAGGGAGTCAAGTGCTGTGAAGGGTCCTGAATAGGCTGCCTGTGAGGCGGCAGGTTATTGCTGATGACAAACATGTGCCACTGATGGGTGCATGCTTTTTTGACCTGCCTTAATTTTTCTAGCTGGGTCTTTGATTGTCAGGGAAAGGCATAGACAAATATAATAAAAAAGCCAACCAAACTGGAGCCGTAGCAAGACTCTGCAAGGAAATATGTTTAGAAAGATTTTTTTGCTTTTAATTAATCGGGATTTTGTTGTCAGGCTAAAACAGACTAAAAATAAACAGCTGTATAGTACTTCATTAAGCTGCCTGCTTGGAGTGATTTTCCCATTGATTAGTCTCAGGGCTAATGCTGGTTCATTCCTTATTTCATTGCTAATTAACATCAGCTCTGCTCCTGACCACTTGACCGCACTCTCTCTGTGAACATGTGCTGGTTTGGCAAGTAATAACTGTTCCCTCCCTCTTAAAAGAGAGAATTAAGGGAGAAAATAGCTATCAGAAATAGCTCTCTGGCTGCTTCTACTGTAAAGAGAGCGAACTGTAAAACTGTATCGTGCCCGTATGAAGGGTAATAAATGTAGTTTACGGAGTGCAGGAGTTTGATTGAGGAACTATGTAAATACAGATGATGAGCTCAAGCTGCTCTATGAATTGACAGGCTTGGCTCATCTACTGTCAGTTGAGTTGATTCAGGCTCTTCTGGGATGTTCGTGGAGCAGATTACCTGACCCATGGGCTTATGACCCCCAGCCATCAGTGAGTGGGCTGCTTTGGATGGGCAGCACTTTTCCAAGTCTCCGCAATGTTCTCAGAGTCCAGGTAATGAAACACATTGGCAGCAGGTGCAGCAAGCACAGGAAATGTAATGCCACTGTTAGAGATTTGTCAGACCGCTTCCATGCAAGAAGAATGTAGATGGAAATGGGGGAAATGAAACATTGGGATTGGTGTGGATGCATTCTGAGAAAATATCTAACACCTTTAATGAAATTAGCAGCCTTTGTTCTGGGTGAGAAGGTTGGGTTTTTTCTTCTTTTTTTTTTTTTCTTTTCCATAAACCAAGTAAACTGGCCTTTTGGAAAACATCACTAAACTTGGCACAGAATGAATAATATTATCCCAAAGCCTTGGTTCAATTCCAGATTGTAGCATTTTCTTCTAATTGAATTGGGTATTGCATTTCATTTTCAGAAAGTCTCTTTTTTATTTTTAATTCCTACATTTTGAAGCATTCATATCTCAGAACTAATCAGAAACTCAGCCTTATACAAATCTATCAGTCAGGAGCAGTCACTGGAGAGAGAGCTTGCCTGAGTGATAATCCTTTTCTACCTACTTTTGAGCAGAATCCTAATTCATTTGTTCGTCAATTATATATTTTATATATTTCCACCATTAATTTAGTGGATTTAGGTCTCAGTCTTGCAAACACTTGTGCACGTGAGTAACTGTTCATGCAAGCAGGCTGCTCGTGTGGGTAAAATTAACCCTTTGAGATATTTGTAGGATCAAATTCAGTAGCTGAATGTATCCACACTCAATGCTGTTGCCTTCCTCATTGCCCTTCTTTGTTCTGTTGTAACAAGAAGCATCATTTACCCAAATGAATAAAGAAAAGTAATCAAGATTTTAGTAGCTGTACTAATTATGATAAGGTAAAGAAGTAATTCCCACGTTTAGGAATGTAACCACTTTACATTGGAAAAAACTGCCTCTTAATTAAGTATTGCATGATCGGTTACATCATGTAGCCTTCATGCATGCTTCTGGAATTGGCCGTAGAGCAGGGACAAAAGTGTAGAAAATCAGTTGTGGGGTTTTTGTTGTCACCTGACTTTAGACAAGGCTAAAACCATATTGTGCTGTAGACTTTGAGCAGTTGGATGATGGAAATGGGGTTTTTCTTGTTGTTCCCAGGATTCATCCAGCATCCTCTTTCTAAAAAATATGCCTACAATTTTATTAACTTTTCTCATGATATTTCCATCTTCCAGTCCTGGGCATACACAAAAATACCCCCAGCAAACATTTACATTAATAATAAATAAACCCAAGAGAAAATATTTCCTTGGATGCTTTTAAACTGTATGGAGACCTGTTTGAGGGAGTGTCTTGGTCTGTATCTTCTTCCTCTGGTGGGTCATTAGATACACTCTCTTCTTTGCATTCAGATATTTCATGTTCTGTTCTCTGATGGAGAGGTATCAGGAACCGGTAAAATGTTGATCCATTGTTGTTGTAAAAATCCCCTCAAATTTGTTTTCTTTTCTCTTGCTTCTTTAGTGAAATAAGCATATCCATGTACTTTTGCACATGTATATTATGAGCAAGTGTAGTTCTTTGGTATGACAGGGGCCAAGCTGCTTGCTGGCTGCCCCATGCTGAGAGGAGCTATCTGGGCAACTTCACTGGCAATGTGATGTGGGGTAACACCACTGGGCAGCTCCAGGGCAGAGGAACAAGCTCTGGAGCCCTCACTGCAGGGTTGGAGTGGACCCTAGTAGTGATGAAGAGAAGATGCAAGCCAATCACTATGGGAGGACTGTGGCTTGTAGGTGCTGGCTGCCTGGCATGTTTAGCTAAAGCAGTAAATCTATGAACAGTTCCAAAGCATTTAATAATGAAGTTGAAAGCTGTGTGTTTCCTGTTCTTCTTATGTGCCTTTTCATTCTAAGAATGTCAAAAGAAGGAGCTAAAACATTTTTAAAAACTCTTGTGAAGGTGGCATGCATTAAATATGATCTTAGAGGAGGCTGATGTGGTGATGGACTCAGCAGTAGGACTATTTAAGATACAAGCATTATGACAAAGTTGTCCTTTCTGGCCTTGTTACCCTCACTACTTAAAATGAAAATGAACTTTTGAGTTTTCAGAGTTGGAAGTTAGTGCAAGGGCCTCTAGCCATTTGAACTGTAGGTTGGTATACTGTATTAAATAAGATTCAGCAGCTTCTTGTTTCACTACAGGCTAGAAATTAGTGAGTAAAGTAGAATTAATAATTCTTACAAACCTCTGGATGGACACCTAAAGGGGAGGAATAATACAGTTACAATATCACAAGCCAGCTGCATATTAAGTGTTTGGGATTTTTTTTTATTCCTAGGAAAGGATTTCCAGTAGAGGTCCTGAAGAAAAATAAGTTTCATTAGGCGAGCATCGAGCAGAGATAGAGCAACAGGATTGATTGTAATAAGCTTCTCCTTTTTACCGAAATCCATTACTTTCTGAGCTATTAAGTGATGAAAAGGTTTAAGAGAATAAAAAAAATATAAGTAGAGTGTATTCCTAAATCTAATAAAGCTGATAACAGTATAGCATTTTGTGAAATTTGCATGTGAATTTATAACATTCTAATCTAAGGGCAGGCAGTGCTGTGCTGTGGAGGGAAGGGGGTGCACTGTGCATACAGGATGAAAATGCAAGAGTGGGATTTCTGGCCAAGAAGCCTTTTCTTTTTTTTTTTTTCCATATGGATATCCATATGTTTTATCACAGATTCCATACTTTTGGTGCCAGGGTCCATATGTTTAGCTTTTGCTCAAATAAAAGACTGAAATCATTCTTCATGATCTCTTTCTTCTTGGCTGGTGTTTTTGTAGACATATAACCGAGTGTGATGCTAGATGTTTGAGGCATACCCAGATAGGATGCTGTTGGATGTCATCAGAGGTATTTAAAACCAGTACCTGGGGAGTTCAAGGACTGGATTATCTGCTGAGTATAATGCCTCTTGACAGTGCTCTAACAATGCAAGGGGTGCTATCATCTGATTGCAAAGTCCTGGCAAGGCTTTTCCCCTATAACAGAGATGCTCCTTTGAAAAGCAACAATGAGGATTTTTTTCCCAAAGAAGCTCCTTTGGGAGCAGCAATGAGAATTTTCTTTCTTTTTATTTTACTTAATTCTTGACCTGCGCCTCTGCCTCTGGGCTTCTGCTGAAGGGTGTGTGATGTAAGGAGATGACATGAGGGAGCTTTATTTCACTTCTGCCTTTTCTGCTTGCCTAAGGCCTGCATTTGGTAGAATAAGAGCAGAGTTTGGAAGTGCTGATGGTGCATCACCATCTCCTTTCCATGGTCTGGTCTGCTCTGTGCCAGGCACATATTACTCGCCAAAATTGTGTGTAATAAGTTTTTCCTGTCTCTCTGAACCTCCCACCTCTCTTCCCAATGGAAATGTTAATCTAATGCATGTAAAGGTGTAAAACAAAATTGACTATCCATGGTTAGATCTTGGAATATGCACTGAGTGACCACCAATAGTAAAATCTGCATGTTGGCTCTCTGGTCAGATCCCATCTTCATTTGGACTTCTAGTCCTTAACCTCTTTGCTGGGGCAGGATGAGGCAGAAAAGCAGCCGTGGTGTGTGCATTTTACTTCTCTTGGGAGTGTGATCGCCTGACTGTCCTATGGCTATGGTATTTTTAACTTGCAGAAGGGGTAAGGAATACCCTGTAATTTTGAATTAAAGTAGTCATAATTACAAGCGTTACAGTACACGGTTTCAAAATAAAGGCAGCAATGTGAATATTTTACTCCCAGGTCCCGCCTCTAGACCATGAAATGTAGCCCTGAGGTAGGCTTGGAATTATGTTTTATCCTCTGTGTTCCTGACAATAGAAATTATTGTGAAAGGCTAATAACCATTGTGCAGTGGAGCTGTATTATCTTTCATGTGGAAGAAAGACAAGGCAGCTACCTTCTCTGAATAAACCAAGCAGTAGCATCTTGACTTTAGAGAGGTCACAGTCAATGCCCTAAGGACTCCATGAAAGCAGCTGTAGCTTGGATAGACTCATTATATTAATTTTCAGGCTAACCCCCCTCTCATAAGAGACAGAACCAGAACTTACCACTGATATCATTCAACACAGACATGACTCCTGGTATTATCTATAGAGATGCTAGAGAGAAACTTAACCTTTCTTTTGAGATTTATTTGTAAAAGTATCATCCATTTGAGGTTGAGTTTAGTTTGCATTTCAGTGCAAATAATCCATCACTTTTCAGCTGTACCTTTCCTTCCAAGGGTTGTGCCTCTGGCAAGGTCAGTGACAGGTTTGTCGCAAGTTGCCAGTTGTGAACTACCTTATGGATCCTGACTGATAGTGCAGTGAGCTGCTATTCAAAAGAGGTGGTTTACAAGATGTGCCCCATTTGTGGTGGCTTTTTGCATGCAGCAGTTCCTGGGCACAATGGTCAGACATTCCAGTTTGACCACCCCAGCTGCCTGGCCTATGCCACCCGCGCTGGAGATGTCTCAGTGTGAGGAAGTGGTATTTTGATCCTTAAATTGGCAAGAGGTTGACAGTCACCTCCTTATTATATTCATAAGGGGAGGATAAACTCTAAATCCTAGGTGCACCTTAAGCATATTTTCCAGAGAAATTGACTGGCATCTGTCTCTCTTTCAGAAATGATTCTCTTGTAAAAATGCTGTGCTTTTATGTTTTCTCTCTTTTCCTTACCCCCTGCTTCACTCAGTGTTTGAATACTTGAATAACTTTAAGATTCCTCAGGGCAGAGGCAGTGCATTCCTTCCACTGCTATTCCTTACCACATTACCTCACCACATCAGCGCTCATATCTCCTGCTGATGGCATCCAGTTTCCATTCCATTCACAGCGGCTGAGGATCATATCTCTGATCCACTTAGAAACACAATGATCTCTACCCCTGAGAATGCAAACACTTTCTCAGTCAAATCTATTGATCTACAGGACTCTATTTCTGGGTTTCCATTCACTCACTCAATGTTTGGGATGCTGCATATTCTTTCTGGGGAAAGAGTTAAGTTGGGTACTAGGAACTCAGTGAAGAACATTTCTGCAGAATCTAAAGATAGACATGATCTCTTGTATACTATTGTGTCTGTACAAATAGTATACTTCTTAACTAAAGCAAAATGAAAACCTGCCAGCCGGCATTGTGATAATGATAGACTTGAGCATGCTATCTCATTCTTATCCAAGCCAATTCACTGAGTGTGCTAGTGTTGAGTTGAGAGGGGCAAGCGCATGTTGACTTCTGCAAGGAAAGAGGTAAACAGATTACACATGGTCTCCAGATTGGTGGGATTCACAGCCCAAAAAGAAAAGGTGAGACCTCCAGGCAAGGGTATTTGATGTGAAGAATGATGTGGTTTGACAAACATGCATAGTCAGTGAAAGCACTTTAATGGAAACCAAAGCCGTCTTCTTTCATCACTGATTGCACAGCCTATAGAGCAAATACACCTACATGCCTAACTATGGCCTTGTTGGTGTTCAGAGATGTTTACTATGACCCCCAATTGGGATTTTGGTTCTTAAATGTGGGATTTTAAGGTTTTTCAGGTATTGCTCAGCACTGACCTTGAACTCATGCTTAAATGAAATTTGGGCACCATGATGTTGAGCAAACTATATCTAGACCTTAGATAACTTTGAAAATAGTACCTGTAATTCATGTCTTCTCGATTCCAGGCAAGTGCCCTGTTTTCTCTACTTGCACATGGCAAATGAATCCATTGTTTCTGCGTAGGGTCTTGTTGGGGTTTTCTGTTTGGCTCTTAAATGCAGGTATTGGGTTGCCACTTGGTCTGATAAGATTACTGGGGTCATAGTAGCTAACCTGGTTTGATCTTGATTGTGTCACTAAAAGTAAGGTTCTTTCTTGCCACTCATGGTGTTCAGTCTCGCAGCTGACATCGTATAGACAAGTCAAAAAGGCAGGGATGTGAAGGGTTCCAGGTGGAATAATTATGGGGCTGATCACTGTGATTATATGCAAGTATAATCTTAGTATGTACAGGAGAATTTTACTTGTGAGGGAGTATTAAATTTACACATGGAAACGTACTCTGAAGTTAAGCAGATACTGTATTAGTACACAGATGGTAGTGATCTGCTTTACTTCACTTTCTCCTTTAGCCACAAAAGTTTTCTTCCTCTTCTCATGTGAGCTTTGCCTATAAAGATAAGTAATAAGAAATGAGTAGTGCACTTGTTTGTCACTTAATCATATAGACAGTTCTTCTAACTGTTCAGCATTTCTGAATTTAAGCTGAGGGAGAGACAGGAAATTTCTCTTTTGTAATCAAACAATGCAGGAAGGATAGTGTAAAAATATAACAGTAAAATTAATATGTGACATAATAACTATTTCTGGACATTTTATTGCCTTTACAGTAATAATTTTATGTTCTAAAACTCCAGGGATGTAATAGTGCATGGATGATCCTTCCCTGCTTACACACATGAAATAGGCTTGTATAAAACCACAAGCACAGGTGAAAGCTTCCCCTCTCTTTGTCGTTCCAGCAGATACAAACCATTGATCATCTTTGATTCTTGCAGAAATTGGCATTTTTTAGGGAAAGCCTGGAGCTGCTTGTCCAAGGCTTTGATAACTCCAGTCCTCTTGATTGAGTCCTGTACCTTGGCTGCCTTCTCCCAGCAAATGACACAGCTTGTAATTCTTTGACATAAAATAAGAAAGGCTAAGTACTCTAAAGATTTTATTATTCTGTTTTTCAGTCCTTGCTGTTAGTACACCATTTGCTAGTGCCTTTTCCTCCAAAAGAAAAGTGTGTTCAACTCTTCTCTGTTATCGCATAGAGTGTGTCTGTGCTCTCAGCGCCCGTAGGTCTCACTAAAAGGAAGTGTCTTCTCTAGCAGGTTATCGTGACGTGCCCATCACCAAAAAGGTTTCTGTACCAGTCTGGGCAATGGCTTTATAAGATTTCACATGGTCTCCAGGCTAGGAGGACCCTTCTTCCCCCTCCGTCCTTTCCCAGTTACAAGTAAAGGACTTCAGAAGGCAAATGTGCTGCTGCTGGTAGACGTGTAACTACTGTTGTATTATGGTGTTTTGTTTTGTTTTATTGCCAGCTACTTGACATTGTTTTACAGCTGGACTGTGCAGCTATTTCCAAAAGGCTCAGCTAATTCCGTTGTCCTTTTTTATCAAGGAAATTCTTGAGAAACCACAATAAAGCAGCTGTAACCCTGGTGATGCTTACAACTGTGACCAGAAATAGAAATCGGTGCTTCATGCACTTTCTTAATGAGTGTATCAGGTGGTATTTTTTTCAGTGTGGTCCTTGACACCTAGCCAGCTTAGGGCTCGGATCTGAATCTTTAGTGCAAGCTTTATAAATAACCTTAGATAGATGTGGTGTTGCTTTTCCCAGTGGCGCACCCTCTCAGGGCTGGACCTTCCCTGGACTGTTCAGGGACATGATGGAGGATCTGCAGTGGCCCTCATAGGCCACAGTTGCCAAGTGCTTCACAGGAGGTGCTGATCACCTCGGGTCTGCATTGACTTAAAGGAGGAGGCTCAACATCTTGCAGAAGTAGGCGTGTATGCTTCTGTTATTAATAACTGCCTTGGTGATTGTTTTACATAGAGACAGGGCTTATTTGGTTTTTGACCATCAGTGAAAGTGTCCCCATAAATGTATTTTTACGCTCTCGCTGTGAATATAGAAAACATGAGTTTGTTTGCCAGCTCATACAGATGTGGGTTTGTTTTCTGTGGAACATACTATGGCTAGTAAATAGGTATGAAATGTGTCAATGCTGGGTTTTCACTATCTTCCCGCAGGCAGAAGAGAGAAAGTGAATTAAAACTTTGAGAAAGTTCAGTCAACAAACTAAGAAGTGCAGACATACTGATTTATAAAGATACTATAACTTTTAAACATGTACTTTCAATCTAAAGGACTGCAGTAGGGATTTAAAATATGACTATTTAATTTTTTAAAATTACATAAATTAAGTGAACAGCCCATTAATGGGATGCCATCAGGATCACATGGCCAATTCAGTTCAAGTTATATTATCCTGATGGCTGGATTTGAATAAGAATTAAGAAATTACTATTCAAAGTAGTATGGGACATTGATCCTCATTCACAGTGAAATTCGTCACCATAACTACCTGGAATTCCACTGCTTTCACAGAGGTGTTCCACTGAATCTTCTTTATGGAGCAGCTAGAAGGGAATTGTATTAGTCAGAGGAAAAAAAGCTGCTAATTAGTTGTTCTTCCTACATGTTAAATGAAGTCTTGTCTTGCAGAGAGTTCACAGATAAGCAGCAAGACATGTCTAATGAATGGTAACCGAGATCTAATATACAGCAAACTTCCTCCAGTTGGTCCATCGCTTGACTAAAGTTTTACCCCAGGGGCTATTTATCTGCCTAGCAAGAGGAGCTTGCCTCTTATTTAGCTTCTGATACTTCATATTTGAACTTGGCAAATTGAAGCATGGGTGATAGGATTAACAAAGCTGAGTGATGCACTTTAAGTTGTTCTCAGGGAAATATCTTCCAGAGTCTGTTAAACTGAATAACCAAAGTCTGCCATTGCATACAACTATTGCCAAAGTCTGCCATTAGGTACAACTATTGACTTATGTTTCACAATTTTGGAAACCTGTTTGAAAACAGCTAAAAACCATCAAGGTAGTTCAGTGCTGCACTGTGTCAAGAATGTGGAAAGAGTAAAACAGCAGCTACAATTGGTCAAGGAACTCATGTTACAGCTTAAAAAACCCAAGTCAATGCTATTCATCTTACCTATGGTTCAGTTTATTTTATAATTATTAATTTTACCAAGCAACAGCATTTTTCTTGACTTCACTGCAGTGCATTTCAGGTCCAATTCCTGTGCTAATTAAAATGTGGATACCAGAATCTAATTCTGCTTTTGCACAATTTTATTGTGGTCTTTTTTTTGCACTCTCAGTTTAACTCCATTGACTTGCTGCTAATTTACACTGGCATAAATGCAAGAATATTAGGCTCAGCAGTTCAGCACATGGAGATCAAAACCTTTTAAACCCTTTTACTGACAGCGAACACTTGGAATGGCAGATGCTGAGTATTTGCATTGTTAATCATTTACATAATGTGATAGTTGTATAAAAATACTAAAGTAAATGCCACCAAATAAATTGTACATCCTCACATCAACTGAAATTAGCATTCTGGATTCTGCAGTCCGTGGGAAGAATTCCACTAGATGGCCATGAATATTTGTATTGTTCACTCTTACCTGACATCCCGTAGGCTGATACCTATAGGTGTCACAACACAGATGTTTTCCCTTGAAAAGGCTGACCAAAAAAAAATGTTCTAGTGTTATTTTTATTGTGTTTTTCACACCTGGGCTCCCCTAAGGTCACAAATCACTTTCATAGGCTTTTTTTTCCCTCTTTTTTGCTTATAATGAGTAGCTACAGTAAGAGCATCAGCATGACCATTGCTTTCAGTAATGCATTTTAAAGAATCACAAACACAACATAAAATATCTGAAATGAGGGTAAGCAGTCTGCCAGTAACTGATGGTTACCTACGTTCCTGGAGAAAAAATAAAACTACACTATTCTTCAATTTTTAACATTCTGTAGCATTCTTACATATCTTCAGCACCAGCATATTAACCAGCAGCATAATGGGAAAGGGACTTCTTATAGGTTTGTAGCTATGACTAGAAGCAGAAGAGCCTGAAGCCTCAGGGGAAAGACTAGGCTAGTAAAATCCACATTCACATGTGCAGTCCCAGTTGGATCAGAGACACTTTTAGAGAAGCAGCTGGTGAAGATCAGAATAACTATCTGAATCTACCAAAACTTAAACCTTTTTATTTAGCTGGTGTACTGAAATTGGCCTTGAACAGTATTTTTTTTTTCAAATGCAATATTGAACTTTGATTTAGGAGTTTACTTAGTCCCACTGTTCTAATTTTGACATTTAAATTCAAATCAGTGGAAGATTGTAGATGAAGATGCCAGTGGGGCTGTGCTCTGTGGTTTAGAGGAAATTTATACCCTGAAAAATTACAATTTTCTGGTGTAGCATAAACTACAACCAAAGACGTAAACCCGACTTATATTACTCATCTTTTTTGTAATCACTTAAGCTTAAATATGAGCTTGAATTTTACTTGGTGAGCTTGCTGCAGTACAGTGAATTGCTAAGTTCTGTGCTGGCTGTACACCGGTGTTGGTGTATGATTTATGTGATGGGACACTGATTTGGAAAACCAGCACAGAATTCTTTGGAAAGAAGCAAATCAAAAAGGATGATGACTGTGAGCACAACACACAATTATTTTTTATGTGACTGTAAATGTTAACTGGAAGAAAAGAAATGTCCATAGTGCTGGACATTTGACAGCAGCTTGAAATTTATTTACTACAGATGTTGAAGTGTTATTGTAGTGTGGTAGCAACTAGAGACTTGTGTCCCTTTGTTCTAAGCAAAAAGCAGGCATGTACCAAAATGACAGTTTCTACCAGACGGTGACTCAGCTGAGACTGATTTATTTGCTGTTTTAAAAGGAGGTTTTCTGAAATTCCCATAGTTTACTGCTCTATTGTTTCTTCTTGAAGGATTTCAGCTTTCACTGCCTTTTAAGTACTCTGTCTACAGAATTTTGTTCCTCTATTCGAGGAAGAGAAACGTTTCGGTGTGCTTTGTGTAGCTGATGGCAATTAACCAACATTTGGAATAGATTTCTTGCACAGTCAGTAATATTTATTTTACTTCATTAATAATAAACCCAGCTAAAACTTAAGTAGTTGGGGAAAAAAGAAAAGCAAACAAACAAACCCCACCACAAACCCAAATCAAAACCACCAAGCCCCCCCATACCAACCAACCAACCAAGAAACCCCAAGCCCAATAAAGGGGACAAATGACTTCAGGCAGGGATTATACAAACTGGCTGTTCAGGAGCTGGTTAGTAAGCCTTCTACCGATGTGTCTGACCATTTACTTTAATTATTGTATTTTCTCCTTATCTGCTTCTCATTTTAATTTTGCCTGTCTAATGAAAATGTAAAATGAGCTCCTATGACACTGCGATGGAAAAAATGCTGCATAGTTCCCCAATTCACAAGTCTTCTGTTGCACGTGGATCAAGGGGAAGTATCTGGCCTCCCCTGGCAGGAAATGGGAAGGGAATTTTCCTGTGTCAAAAATGAGTACCTAAGCAAGATGTGTGTGGTTCGTTTTGGTTTTCTGTTTTGTTTTTTTAATTCTTTTGAACACATACACACAAATCCTTTTGTATGCAAGCCTCATATTCAGACAACAGTGGTGGTTTGATCCCACTTCCTGTTGCGCTGCTCTTCTTTGAAAAGTGCATTTGAGTGCTTCTTGTTTGTTTTTTATTTACTGCCAACCAGTGTTGGATCATATAGCTCTGGAGAAGGAAATATATGTTGATTGAAACTTTGCATTTATATCTCTTCTGTTTTGAATTTCAGTTCAAGTCAGTGCTTAGGCTGAGCTCTGGGCGGGCATATGAGGCTGTGCTCATGTAATGTTACTCAGCACAAGCTGAAGCATTGCTTAAATTAAGAGTGCTTTCTTGCAACAGCATTGGCTGGGAGGGCAGCTGGGACGTGGAGGGACTGGATCCTCCTCACTAACCTATATACCGCTTTATGCAGAAGGTGTGGGGGATCTGCTGCTGGACCTCATTTTCTTGCCCTGTAAAGCCCATGGCAGGGCTCCCAGTGCGTCACTGGTGATGGTGGTGTCACTACAGGGGGAAGGAAAGACCTTCAGTGAAAGAGGATGGTTTCTTCACTCTGCTGGAGCTGCATTAAGGCAGCAGTGTGGCAGCAGCTGTCCTTTTTAAACAGTTTTGGTGTTTTTTTTTCCCTCCTGTAGAGTAAGCTGACCAGACTTGCAGTTTATAAAACTGGGACAGCCTAGCAGAAAATAGGGTTATCCACACACCATCTTTAGGGCATAATAATATCCGTCAGAGGATGACTGCCATGACAATTGCAGAGGCAGGTGAATTGCCATGTGCATGTGCCCATGCAGTAAACTGTTTCCACAAAGACAGGAAAAAAACAGGTAAGGCCCCCAAACTGGATGCTGGCTTTCACTGGAGCTGGAGCAGAGCGTTTGGTGAACAGTTGAATTCCAGGCAATGTGCTCCTGTAAACTCTTCACCTTTATTGTTTAGAGAGAAGAAGAGCTGCAAGAATTGATTTAAATAAATAAACAGCTTGCAAGGATCCTTTCAAGCTCTGGGTTTGCAGCTAGAAGTAAAATATTGTGGCAAACGAAAAGAAATTGCTCTCCTCCTGCAATGTGTTTCTTGTTGCGCTGTGGATCTCTCTTTGTGCCAGGCACCCAAGTGCAACTCTGATTTCTTCTGTCACTGCTGGTCCCACAGAGCTGGGGTTAGTTGACGTCGGGGTTGTGCTCTGGGGCTGTTTACTCTGGCTTTTCCCAAGGGGCTGGATTAGCGGGGTACAGCAAGGGAAGGCGAAGCCTTGGTGCTGCAGGGGTTTGAAGGTTTGCTAACGTAGCTGTTGGATGAACAGTGATGGCTATACAAAACCTTTGGCAGGTTTGTACTCTCACCACAAGTTTTCAAGGGGAAAGATTTTTCCCTGTGCATTTTTGACTGAGATAGAGAGGAAAATGAAACACAATTTGAAACAATCTTTGTTTCTTCTGTTCTACCAAGGCCTTGAGGGCAAAGAAGAGCAAATAGTCCTGAGCCTACCCGGAGTGTTTGAATACCAGCCGTGTTTAGAAAACTGCTGGTTCAACAAAGCCCTGTTTACTTGTTCACAGGATAGCTGATGCTCCATTCCCCTACCTGGTTCACAGTGTTCCCATGGTTATTAAAGTAATAATTACAATCCTGTGCATATAGAGAGGAGGATTGGATTACCTGGGAAAGATTTATAATAGCATGGCTATCAGTTTTTCCCTTTCCATCAGCCTGAACTGTAGGTAGTCTTGCATCTGTTCTCCAGAGAAAGTAGTACATGCACACATACATACATACGTGCCTCTCTGATAGCCACCCAGGTGTGACTCCTACTCTTTCAAAGTGCTTTGCAGTGTCTGAACTGAGTCAGATACTCAATAATATCCTTCAATTTTGTCACTACTGCTGGTTATCCCCACATATCCCTGGTGCTGCTACAAACCAAGCTATTTAGATTTTCTCATTGCAATTAATGTTCTAACTAGTCAAATACAGATAATCTCAGCTGGGTCATAGCATGGTGAATGCCGCAAGGAGGAAGATCATTTAATCAAGTGTGTTTTAACCAAATCTTTGAAAGTAAACGGGAAAGGCACAAGAAATTGAAGACAAAACTATTTTTTCTTTTAATATAGTGATATGGCCAAATTTAGATGAGAAAAAACTGGGACCGTAAGTCAGATGTCTTTTCCTCTAACTTATAGAAGACAGTGAGCTGATAAAAGCAGGAAGAAGATTGCATTTGTTAAAAGCCTCTGATATCTTGAAAGTGATATGCATCATTCCATTTCTGAGCTTTCATTCCTATCTAAACAATTTAAGACAAAAACTAGACCATCTAGTCTGTGTACACATGTGCCTGTCCATTTTGCCATACGCATCAGTGCATATATGCACATGTGGATGTAAGCATGTACCCCATAGGTATACTTTTAGAATGCTCTTCAGTAATTTTTTTTACCAGCTCCTAGATTTCAGTGTTTGACCCCCTACTTCAAAAAACCAAGAGATTAAGCAGGACCCATTATTTTGACATCAAATGCGAGCCCTAAACCGTTGCTAGGATACAGGATGTGGCACTATAATATTGCTGTGGTGTAAGGTTATATTGTCTTAAGTATGGGGAACAGGCCATATTATAAATCTAAGTAAGTTGATAGAAGAGACAATGATTGCAGCTCTTACGCTGTAATTAAAAGGAAGGCAATGTGTATAAAACAATTCGGTTCATATACTTAGCTTTTATTTGGACAGTAAGGGAAGCACTATCAATAAGCAGTTTCATTACAGGCAGTATGGGGTTTTGTCTACTTTAATTTCCCATCTGCATTCATTTAGAGTAACTCTACAGGTTTATTATTGATTGGCACCGGTTTAAGCAATGCTAAAATTTCACTGTGATGTCAGACCTGTTAATTTTGTCTCTTTCTTTTATAGTCAGTAATTAAAACTTGCCTTCTGATTTCAGTGGTATCTCTTCAGGGGTGTTTTCTTACATTTTTCTATGGGGCTGAAATGAGCTGCAAACTTGGTGGGTTGTGGAAAAAAAAAAGCTTGATTTATGGTTTGGGGTTTTTTTGTAGACTCAGGGGGGGCTGTGCAATTGTCTCAGGTCACATCTAGATTAGGTCAGATATGGTGTCTAAATGAGCCCAATCCAGGGCATGTGTGACTGGACCAAAAAGAGGTGAATAGTTTTAGTTTGTGCTTTTTTTTTTTCTTTTTTTTTTTTTTTAGGAGGGGAAAACCAAAGCAAACACAGCAGAAAAAAATCCCCAAACGCAGCAAAACAAAAGTTTCTTTCTTTTATTTTTATTCCCGGTATGTTGAATGGTAGTGCTTTACATGCAGCCCCTGCATGCAGTTACCACTCATAAAGCAGAGAGCTCGTGTGGAGTGAAAGCCTGCACTCTGCTGTAGAGCTGAAGTCTGTATCACTGAGGAAAAAGAAAGACCTTTGACTACACATGTGGCAGATGGGTAGGTGCAAGTGGAACGTGAGCATAGTTACCTCCTGATCAAGCTGTCCAGGAAGTGCACAATGGGCCAGGTAACTGCCAGTGATTCTTGGCTTCCTCACCATTGTTTGGATGCAGGCATCTTGCTGATGCTGTCACATTGCAGACTGCTTCATGGGTCTTACCAAGATGCGAAAAGACTTTTCAGTGTGCTTAGTGTAGGTGTTTGTCCTTGTCACAGTTGCTGAGTTGAAGCAATATCTCAGCCACTATCTTAGAAAAGCAGTGTAATTTGGAGATGGATGAATAGCAAGGGTGCTTATTGGGGCCAAAATAGTACGCGTTTAGGTGGAGCATAACCAAATGAGTCTAACTGGTGCAATAAAAGAGGTTAGTGTCTTCACAGAGGGAGACAATATAAGCTTTCCTACTCTGAGAGGAGACGTAAGTAGAGCTGCTGAAGGCTGTGCTGGAATGGACTGGAGTACACATGTGAGCAGCTGGTAAGGCTGTGCCTAGACTGATGGTTAACAGGGCAACACTACCTTAAAGCAGTAGAGCTGTTTCCATCTGGTTTCTCTGTCCTTGCTCCTGCATTGGAAAGCAGCACAAGCTTTATTCCTTGTGTTGCCATAACAAAAAGTTTCCAGGAGTAATAGTGATCATGTGCTCAGTGTTCATATAGTCCAACCCACTGGTTAATGGTTAAGAAGTTATTTCATGTCCAGCAAATATCCAACTCATTGACTGATAGAGGGCAGTTCTGGACGGGTGACTCATGCTGCATGGCTATGTTTTAGTGGACTAGGTCATGTCTGGCAGTTATTGATTTCAGTGACTTCATAGTGTTGCACCATCTATACGAGGTTCTACTTTGTGCTATTCAAGTAGCAGTTATTCTAAAGTCATTTTACTTCAATGATGAAAGGCTTCTGTACCTTTTTAACCGCATCTTTGTGAATATCAAGTTATTTCTTGTGAAATCTCTTTTAAGATGTTAGCTTTATCTTCCCTGTTTTATGCCTATAGACATATAGGGTCAGCTCCTAGGCTAACAGGCACCTGAAAAAACAGATTTCTATGCCAGCTGTCTTCTAGCTCTCTGTTTTCAGGAGGGTTTTAGAAGCGCAACTACGAGCCTAATCAAAATGAAGTTGGATGTGCAATAACAGAAGTAGGAAATGGTTTACGTATTTTGGCTAAAAAGCCTTTTCCAAGGTCAAAAAGAGAGCCAGTAGCAGAGCCAGGAATAGAACCGTTATCTCCCAAGCCTTTTTCTCTTGCTTCTTTCCCAAAAGACACTATGCAAGGTACAATATCCATTTGACAAATTGCACAGTTATGTGATGAATTGCATTTATAATGCACATTTTATGGCCTCTTTTGGCCACTTCCTACTAATCCGTCTTTCCTAGGGTATGTTCTTAGCACTCCGCAGCTCTCAATGGCTATTAAACAACAACACAGAAGTGTTCTTTTCTCCCAAATGTAGAATTTACCACAACTTCTTTGGTTGGAGGGAGAAGCCTGGAAATACTGAGGCCTGTTCAAGTGACAGGTTTAAGGCGTGATATTCTTCAGCTTAGGTGGGTAGGAGCTAGTTTTTTGTATGGCAAAAGTAATGTGGGAATTTCCCAGTTTGTCATCAAAAGTATAAATTCCCTCTACCTCTGCTTGTTTATAAGGTCTGGTACTTATACATAAGTCTGTGCTTAGTTACTAAATACAATTTGGACTTCTTTTATAAGACTTTTATCTTCCAGCCAAAGCTTTGCCTGTTGTTATTTATGTCAAATCTGTAGCAATCAGCAAATTACCAATTACTCCTTAACTTCACGTACTTAATATGCACATTCATGCACTAAATGACTGACTGGTAATGTGAATATTTCAGAATATAAAACTGTTATTTACTGTGGTTCTGATTTCTTTCATTTCTTGCAGTAAATGTATGTGTACTGTCATGTAGGTTAAATATGTACATACATGGTGTAGGATAAAGTGACTCTGCTGGAACCCAAGTTGCTGGAACATATAGTCTCAGGCTAGGGAAGTATCTCTGATAAGGGCAGTAGGAGCTGAATGAAAGCCAAACAGGACTTAAGGGTGTCCTTGAAGTTAGGTAAGTAAGACTGTGGATAAGGATGCATCTTGAGTATAATTTTCAGCTGAAGAGCTATCAAAGCTACTTCATGGTGATAGTTGGATTTTTGGGGTTGTATTAATGGTACTAATGTATAATGACCTTAGAAATATCACTTAACCTTTGTGTTTATATACCTGTAAAACAGTTATAAAAACACTTGTCAAAGATCATGTGAGAACTAATGAACACCGAAGTGCTTTGAAACTCTTGGCCAAAAGTCATGTGAAGGGATACTAAATAGTGTAACTGTCTATATGTGATATTATGTCTCTATATAAATCCATATGGTTCAAGAACACAGTTTATTATATATTCCTGGTGTTAATCTGAAAACATTGCTATAAAATTGGGTCTTAACCTCCATGAGAGAGGGCTTAGATGGAAATATCTGTAAAAGGGATCCTTGCCCATGGTAGGGAGGTTGGAACTCAATGATCCTAAGGTCCTTTCCAACCCAAACTTGTCTATGATTAATAGAAGTTACTTTTTCTCAAAATAAACACTGTGAATGTATTTAATTTCAGAAAACCTTATAACCTCTTCTACTCTCTATCGTTCTCCCTAGAAGACTGGGAGAAATAAACTTGTTACCACACGAGCTTTATCCTCCTGCCTTTGTCATTTTATGTTGTGTTTCAGAAAACATGAACCATGAGAAAAAGTGTTTATTTTAGAATACAAAACTATGTGGAAAATATTATAGTTGCATTTCTTGAAATATGTCCAGCATTCAAACCTGGAGGCAGTGGGCATGTGAAGCGAAACTGGCCCTACGCAGTTAATGAATTCTGAGCAGAGATGCATAAATCAGCGAGGGTATTCTTAAAACTCTGTTTTTTGGTTTGGTTTTGTTTCCAAAGGGTGGGCATGGGGGATGGAAACGTCTTTGGAGAATTGTTTTCTATCAGTTCAGAAAATAGCGAAAAGAATTCAGCAATACCCAGTTCTCGTTAGCAGATTGTCATTTTTGGGTTTGATGTTCCTGGGTTTAATTGTCTTTCATGTGAACAATGGCAGGAGCTCTCTAGTGTGCCATGTGAGCATGATAAAAGGGGGCCGTTCTTGCATAGCAATGCCTTTTTTTTATTATTAGCGTAAAAAATTAGCAAGCTGGAAGTCGTTAGAAGGAGTTCCATTGGCATTAATTGTAATGCAGCCTGGATTTGTTTGCAGACCAGTGCAGCAAGACAATAGCAGCAGGGAAAAAAGGCAACATTAATAGCCTCTTACTTATTGTATCATTTTAGCGAGCCTTAATAAGGTGTCTGCTGTCAACTGGAATTTATTAAAATAAAAAAAAAGAAGACACGGTAATTGATGTATTGCAGTAAGTATGGATGAGGGCTCAACTTGATTAATGTATGAGTTGGCTTTTTAAGGCATTTTAAAAAGGCTTCTTAACTGGGTCTTAAGAGACTGGCACAAGCCCACTGTAAACTACCTCATTGCAGTTGGAAAACAGCCTGACAGCTGCTGATGTCTCCTGTGGCTTTGCTTTTTTTTTCTGATCAGAGAAAACGAAAGTAATATAGTCCTTGTCAATAATTGCAGTGCTTAAAAATCTTATAAAGGGATTTCTGTTCTTCCCTCCGGAGGTAACTTTTCAAAGGTTAAATTAGTTTTACTTGTGTGTGCTTCAAATATCTCAGCTCACAATAAGGATCAAGTTTTGTTTTAAATAAACTGCTAGTTTGTGTGTTGCATTGGATTAGCACCTTGCTGAATGCCTCTCCTTCAGGATGAGATGGAAACCACAAAGCATTTGGTTTAAGTCTAGCTGGAGTCCACCAAAAAGCTTCAAGATATTGACTCACTTGGCTAGTTTTGTTTGGAGATATGAACTGCCTGTTATTTTTTGTGGTGAACTTCACCTGAATTCATCAGCTTTACTGTGCCGTCTTAATAATCAACTTCAAGAAGTAGTGGTGGAAAGATTTGCACATAGGTGAATGGGAACTGGGGTCTCCGATATTAATTTAACTTCAGTATGAACCTGATTTCAAGAAGGTATCAGCTTAAAACATCCTGTCTGTCTCACACTGCCAAAATGCCAAAGATAAACTATAATAGAAATGTCCTAACTTGTGCGAAGAGACAGTTTTATGTAGGCTATAAGGAAACAGTTAAGTTTCATAGCAATATGGATTATAGGACATATGTAACTATATTTTTTGCCTTGAAACCTATTTTGTCCTAGGCCAAAGCCCCAAATATTTGTCACGCTGCATAGAGAAATCACGTGTGCTTACCTGGCATTTCAGTTGCATCTACCTGGTGTTGTGGTTTAAGTCCAGTCAGCCAAGCAGTTTTGCTCACTCACTCCCCCCTCTTTCTTCCCCCCACTCTAGGAGTGATGGGAAGGAGAATCGAAAGAATGCAACTCCCACAGGTTGAGATAAGAACAGTTCAGTAACTATGGTATAACACAAACCACTACTGCTACCACCAATAATAATAATGACAAGATAAATAAAAGGGAAAAGAATACAATCGCTCACCACCTATACCCAGCCCAACCAAGCAGTGCACCCCATCCTTCCAGGACTCTGCTCTCTGTTTTTCCATCCTGGACATGACGTGCTGTGCTATGGAATACCTCTTTGCTCAGTTTGGGTCAGGTGTCCTGTCTCTGCTCCCTCCCGGCTTCTCCTCCTCCCTGGCAGAGCATGAGACTCAGGAAGTCCTTGGTCAGATCAAAACATTACCGAGCAGTAACTGAAAACACTGGTGTTAGCAGTGCTGCTCCTAGGCCCAAAATCAGAAAACCACAATGCAGCACCAGCTACCAAGAAGGAGAAAAATGACTGCTGCTGCTGAACCACGGACACCTGGTAGTCTGTGACATGCAGAAATGCTCTGTGAAGGTGTCATTTATAGATGTTGTTCAGTTAGTCTGAATAAAAATATTCCACCTTTTCTCTTGGGGTCACCGTGAACCTAAGGTGTTAGGTGAAGTGACAGTGTCTAGGTTTGTTCCAGATTTGTCTCCTAGGATAACAGAGGATTTTCTATTGGCTAGGCTAATCAAGGTGGTTCTTTCCTTAGCATTGTCCCCATCAGTGCTGCAAATGTCATCCAAATAGATATCAAAGTCGAAGGGAGAAAAACAGATTTCTAATTTGTTACAGTAGTATGTTGTCCTTCCTGATAGCTCCAGGCCCTTCCCAGAGGAAGTGCTCGTGCTTCATTACAGATGTCAGCCTTATTAGTGTCGACATCATCAGGTTCAAGTGTTAGGAAAAGCCTCTGCTTGAAAACAGAGGCCCTGGCCTTGGATAATGCATCTGTTCTCCCTACTGAAGTTATTAAGTCAGTATGGATGATATTTCTCCTTGCCACATGTATGTATATATATCTTTAAGGTTTTTGTCATGCTGATCCTACTTGGAGATCTTGTATGATGTGATTCTACCTCTCTGAAGACTAAAAGGAATTTGAGTGCTCTGTTTTCAGTATGTTCCTTTTGCTGTGGATCCAGCCACTTAGCAGAGAAAAAGCCTAGCTGAAATCTCTGTATAACCTGTAGTCGGATAATCCACAGACTTACTATTATTATATGAATAATACTTCCTTTAAGATTTTTTTCTTCTGGTTTTAGAAACCAAAAGTGCAGTAGCACAGTGGACACACTTGCAAGAGTGGGTTTTTTTATCTCCCCTCTTCCAGCAGGTTTGCTAATTAAATTGCTGCATAGCTCTACATGTGTGTTTCTTTGTACATTAGGAGTCTGAACTTAAACTTCTTTCTATGCAGGCTACCTTCTGCATGAGAAATGCAGCGTGATTTTTCTAAGAACCTTCTTTTTTGCCACCTTCATTTTATCCAACAGTGCTTCCTTCTCCATAGCTGCTAGATAAAACCTTCCTTTCTCTTGTTCCTTGCCAGGAGGTGAGAGGAAACTTGAATGAATTGATAGGGATACAGCACTGCTTTAGTTGCAGCTCCCACTCCTTCAGCCCCTTGGCCACCCAGACTTTCCAGTTCCTAGCAACACTCCAGTAGCACTGATGTGTCACTGAGGATAGTATTTAAACATCGTAGATATTTGCCCTTTCAGTTAGACTGCTGTGGAGATGCTGCAGTTGTCCAGCATAGTGTCTCTGTATCCATGCAAAAAAAAACATGCTGTCCCAATGGTTTCTTCATTTAGCCTGACTCACAGTTTACATAATCATTCACTTCAAGGACTGGTTCACCTCAACTCATTTTCTCCTTCTCATTCCTTTCTCTCCTTCATTTTTAGGTATGGGCTTTCTGCAATCTGTTCCTGAATATACCTAAAGGTTGCAAGCATTTGAAAGCTAAGTGTGGGTTCTGATCAAAATTTTACAAATGGTTTCCATTTTATTAAGGAGTCAGATTGAAGACCATTAATAAAATGAAAACTCTGCAGCTTAATCTAACCTTGATGTATTTCCAGCCTAATGCATCTGCTTATAGCCCTGTCACCGCTGGATCTGAGCACAGAGAGCATTGTTGAATACATTTTCATACCTTTGCATTTTTTTTTCCTTCCCTATCCCAAGTTAGGCCAATTTTCTACTGCTCCAGTCTTCGTTCCTTCCCTGACTTTGGCTAGGATTGGAATATCCGTTCCAGCCTTTATTTGATACCCTGTTTGCTGCTTAAGTGTACAGTTTTTCTATTGGGAAAGGGATGACGCAGAAAGGGCATGTAACTTGTAGCTGATTTTGGAGTTAAATAATAATGGGTGCAATATGGCTTAATTATCTGCAAGGAGAGTTACACTGATGAACAACCTCATAGCACATCCATATGCAAAATATAAGTAATGATGGCGAGCAAGCAGAAGTCTGCAGTCCTGACTTACAAGATTTCATTTTACAGAATTCAAGTTACCCACCATGTTTTGGCTCTGCAGAAGTTTCTGTTGGACACAAGCAACCAGGACTAGTGTGAGGTACCGCAGCCCATGGCAGGGGAGTTGGAACTCCATGATCTTAAGGTCCCTTCCAAGCCAAGCCATTCTATGGTCCCCCGTAGACCCTTGTGTACACCATTGTCTTTCCTTCCATACCTGAAGTCTGGTGTCCCCAGGTGATCAATGGAGGTAACCTCATCTTCTTAGGTCCCATGTCTGTTGCAAATCTGAATGACTAGATTTATCACTGAATTGTGGATTATCCCTGGGTAGGAACTACCACAGAACTATAAAATCTAATTAATAAATGTGATTATTTAGTAGTTGTGATTAGAAAGAAGTAAAAATTAAGAGAACCTCTGCTAGACATGCAAGGAGACTAGGTATCTGTACTGACACATCAATATGAAGAACTGTTATCACAGGAAAATTTCTCCGTTCTAAACCTGGGCTTACACTAATATGAACAGACATACAAAGGCTGCAGTGGATGACCTTTGTTCACATAAGAATATGTCTGCTTAGGGATTTCTTAGTTCATGTTAATTGATTTCCTGATGGGATTGATTAACTAATTGATTTACTATGGTCTGTGATTTAACATGAGGATTGGCCTAGGGTATACTTCAGAAATTTTTGATGTGGAACAGAAATTTGGGAAAAGCTGGCACTAGCAATGACAGTCTTTTTGAGCATGCCTCCAGTGTCTTACGCTAGATGAATCCCATTGCTGAGGGTGTTAATACTTAGCATGAGTAAAGCTTTATAGGACAGGTAGTGCAAAGGGAGCAGAGGACAGGAGTGAATTTACAGCAGCTTTGTTAACCCATATTTATTTTGTACGAGTTCACTTCCAGAGCATGTTATAATGTCAGTGTGTGCGGTACCCATCTTCTCTCTTATCCTTTTGCAGGCAAAAGGAGATGGACTACTGACAGGGTCTGTGCATAAAATCATTGTCCTCTTTTTCTGCTGGAGTGGGCCCCTAATCATTATTCTCCATGTGCATCTACTCCTTCTTTACCATGATGCACATAAGCTGTTCTTACCATGGAGGAGCAGAGAAAGACAATGAACGCCCTCACAGGATACCACCCTCAGATCAGCAAAGAGTACCCTCAGTGCTGTGGTTCACGTATTTCTGGCATGTGGCTCTCTGTTTCCTGGCAAAAAGGAAGCCATTTATTGTGACATGCCAGAACCAAAATCTGTATGACAGTTCTGAAAGCACGGTCCGAGTGCCTGGTGGGTGCAGTTGAAATGTGTTTCCTCTTGCTTATATAAACTTGCTTCAAAGAAGTCATGTTGTAAACCTACAGTGAGGGCGCAATAGACTTTCTGTTCATTCTCTATTTCTTGGGAGACTCAGGGGAAAAAAAAAATATATATATATATTTCTTATTAACCTGTTTTGAAAATAGTCTTCCATATCAAAGCATGTTTAAAAGCAGATTGCATTTGATAGCAGTAGCTAAAACGCAGTAAGAAGCAGCCTTTTGATCTGTTGCAAATAAACTCTCCTGCAGATAAATACATTACAAGTGTATTTTTGTTCATTTGTTATCAAATTTAATAACAACCAGTAGAATTGAGTTCAACCAAAATGGTTTCATATCAGACTTTGAATGCATACTTTTAAATATTAAAAGATAATGATTTGTATGGCATTGGTATATAATGCATTTCTTGTCTTCTCTTGTGTGCACATGACGAATTCCAGTCGATAAGCCCAGGACTCTGGAGTCAGTTGTCTGGTTAGTTATTAAGATTAAGATAAATACTGAGAAAGGAAAGATACAGCGCATTGTACTGCCCTGCTGGGACGGGGCCACCTCAGATTCCAAGTGTAAACAATGCATTAGCTCTCCCTGGCTTATTTCAAATCCAAGGTGTACACTGTAAATATTTGGGAAATACGATGGAAAGAGTGTGGAAAGACTCTTTTTTACTTTATATCCATTAGATGTTATTACTAAAAAGTGAACCTGAAGCCCCCTCCTTGGGTCCCAAATAATTTGTAAAATTCCAAGACCAATTTCTGTTAATTACTTATGAAAAATAACTTCATTTTTTCCCTAACTCAAGCCATAAAAAGCAGATAGAAATTTGGATGGCACTACCACTAGGCACTTCATGGTTGAATGTGCCGTGGCAACAACATAGTTAATGCTCACACAGCAAAGCTCAACTATGGTTTTTCAGACAAGAGGGAGGGAGAACAGGACTGGAAGGCTTGAACTACAGAATATACTGAAGCTAATGTAAGGTCTCCTTATGAATTCAGTAAACTTTGGATCGTGTCCAAGATGAAAGTTAGTGAGGTCAGTCGGTGTTGGAGCTCTGTCTCTGTGGTGGAATCCTAAGGGCATCGCGCTGCATTGGCACAGGGGAAAGAGGGAGGAAGTTTTATGTTACTCCAAAATATTACTGAGATATTAAAACCCAAACCAAATATTTCCTGAGGTTCAGTTGCTGATTCTCACTAACTGTAAGAAATATGAGCTTTGCTGCAAACTGGTACTGATCACTTTCAAGTTTGGGTCGCTGGAGGAGAGATAGAAAGCAGTGATTTAGGAAGCATATTGAAGTTTCATGCTGTGCAATGTAGACCACCATGTAGCAATTAATTTTTGTTAATGAATTTTAAACTAGGTGCATGGAAATGGTTATATAAAAATGTATACACTGCTAAACAGCTAACTAGTCCTTAGGGCTTTACATTTTCATTATCTGTATGCAAATCATTTCAGCGAGCATGATCTAATGAGTCAAAAACTGCTCTGAAATTTGAATTGAGATTGGCAAGACACTTCCTGAAAATCCTTGTCTCCTCTTTCATTGTATGGAACTTACAATGAAGCTATGTCTATCCTCTGATTAATCATCTCTTATGTGGAAATGTTTTGTAGGTTTTACTGTGTTTCAGAGGGGTTATTTCTAAACTCTAGGAATATCCCACATTAGCGGGGATGGAAAATTAAGGAACATTCAAAATCATTCAAGAGAAACAAGGAGCCCGGCTCAGTGGTCCCCAGTGACTCCTAAATCTGATGTTTCTTATGTGGTAGGAAGTAAATAAATAACCTTTTACAGTTGACTATTTTATTTTACCTGACCAAACCATGCAAACTGCTTTCTCCTGAGCATCAGAAAGTTCCATTACTGAATTAGAAGCTGTTTTTCCTTCATACGCCTGGTAAATCACTGTGCTTCCTTAGCTCCCCTAAGGTATACTCTGATTTCCTCTTAACTGGCAATGAAGATAAATAGCGTCTGTATCTTCGCTGTTTACAGCTATCTTAAGCAAAACCAAAATTAAAGCAGAATCACTTCAGCATCACAGTTTCTTATGGAATCCTGAATATAGGACAAAAAGTTGGAATACCTCCAGAAGGATATATAACATATAAAATATGAAATATATTTATATGCCAATACTTGCATGCATATTTATAACTTCAATTACCGATAGACCTGAAAAAAATGAGGTCTGATATGCTGTAACCAGATAAATGTAGAGAGTGAACTGGAATATTTGGAATACCATGCTCTGTTTCCCACCCCTTTTTTCACAGCGTGATCATTATATCATGGTTGTATACATTCCAGTTAGCTGCAAGTGCGAAATCACTGCTGAGGTCACTGAAATGTCAGTGCCACATACACTGGGGATAAAAATGGATGAAACTCCCTGTTATAACTCTAATTATTGAAACTCCTGTGATACAAAAGGAAAATGTTTGTCCTATATGCTGCGTGCTGCAGTCTGACAGGGACTCTGCCTGGCTAAAAAGCCTGACAAACAAACCTATGCCCTAACCTGTTTTAGATTATTAACCACTTCATATACCGGGTAAGGTTAGTCAGGTATGGCTTTACATCAAATATTCACTGAATAATCTTGAAACCAGGTACATGCTTTTTAAGTCCTTTAGCTGAACCCTGTGTGGTCTGAAATACCCAGGTAGTTAGCATTCCTGCCAATTTGATATGATTGAGACCTTTACTTGAACTGACCTCAGAAGGAAGAGAAGACTAATTGAGGCAGCTCTAGTTCTAGCTCTCTAGAGGAGTAAACCACTGCGAATAGTATCTGGTGAATGCATAAAAACGTTTACGTAGTGGAAGACGGATATGGGAAAGAAGAGGAAGACTTTTCTTTCTCCATCTCTCAGCATCCTATTCCCCTTTCCCCCTGAAACTTCAAGAAAAGATAATTTTATTCCTATCTTAAAGTCACTGCATGGTAAAATAATAAGGGGAAAAAAATAAATAAAGGAAATGCACCCAAACAAATGCAGGAGGTAAAATTAGGACAGTACTTGAGTGCCTCAGGGCTGTAATTAAAGCTATCTAGATAAAAAGAGATACTCTGCCTCAGATTTATGTTCTAAGGAGGGAAAGGAAAGAAAAAAAGAAGCTGAAAGTGAAACACAGCAAAAGAAATCCTTAATTCCAATGTATTCAACTCGCCCATCAGAAGAAATGGCATTAATTCAGGTACCCAATTACTGTAATGTGGTTCAGAGCACCTCAATAGGTGTTTCAATCTCAAGCCAGGACTAACATTTGTAATCCTTTAAATGCACTTAAGAAATTGATGTTACAGCCCCACAATCTGTTAGGGGCCTTGCTTCCTGGCTGATTGCAAAGTATCCCACCATTAATTGGATCATCAGAATGTGATCCGCGTTCTGGTCCCCGGATTATGTAAGACTGACTTTGCTCTGACGCGCTGAACCAGAGGCTTCTTTTGCTGGGTATTTTGACCCTTAATGTAGATAAGTGGTATTTTTCATCAATCTTAGCTTGCATTAAAAAAGGGAAATGTCAATTCAATGTGGGGTGTTTAACTTAATTCAACATCTTTTAATTTAATACCTTGGAGAAGTTAGTCTGTCTCCGACCTGACGGAGACTTCTGCTGATGGAATGGTTTGTAGAGTGGGGTTGGAAGCACGTTTTTCCCACTCTGTAACATGATCAGGTCCCAAAAGTCTCTTCATGCTTCATCTCTGTATGAAAGGGAAAGGTAGAAAAACAGAACCCCAAACATCCCCCGACCATGCTTTGCTGTATTGGTAATGAATTTCCTCAGTTCCTTTGGACTTTTCCCTGATGACTGCAACTATGTGCCTGAGGGAAAAGAGGCAAAAAAATTAATTCAGTTTTTGCTGCCCTGTTCTTTTCTCAGCTTCAGGTTTTCTTGTTTTTTATTTTCTTTTATTTTTCCCCCATGAATCAGGGTGCTTTGATTAATTTGTTCAATATTCTTACCATGTCTTGTTGCTACAATAACAGCTGGTTTGGAAATCCTTTACATGGACTAGACCTAAAATTCTGTTGAAAATAGGGAGCGTCCTTTCTGACAGAAGGATGTTTTATTATTTTTTTAAGTTATTATCAGAATAAGAACAGGACATGTCATAACACTTTCTTCTTCTTTCTTTTTCTTCCTTGTACTGCATATAAATGCCCTTCTAGTGCTTCTCTTCCTGATACTGAATATGTTTGTCCCAGTGCTGCATCCAGTAGTTCAAAGGTGACCACAAAACTTCTTTCTTTGTGCTTTCTCCCTAATAAAAACAGTAAGTTTTCCCACTTTTCGAAGCACTGCAAAGAGCATCAGATTCATTTGAGGCTTAACTATGGCTTTGGGAAAACCATTATGTGGCATAGTGTCTCTTGGCCTCGTAGTTGCTAGGAGTAAAGTTGGTGGGGTGAAGAGAATAATATTAGGTTTCATGACCAAGGCTTGGTATTTCTTCTAGTGCTGATGCTTAGTAATTCTGGGTATGGCCATGATTTTAGTGAAGTTAGTACCATCTATATCTGTCTATCTGTCTGTCTATCTATCTGTATATACAGACTCACATATCAACAATCAGCGTCAGAATCCAACATTTTTGGTGTTTCAGAGAAAAAGAAGCTCTTTTCACCCCTATCACAGAGTGGCAAAAGCCCATAGAAGTAATTTTGCAGCTGAGGCTGACTGACTTAGGTCTCCCTTCATTTGTTTTCTGTCAAGGCCTCAGTTTTAATTTTCCAACTTTCCCTCCTCCTTTGCAAGTCACTTAAATACTGCTGTACTGTGGGCAGGAAGAACTGCCGAGGCACAGCAATGGTGTGAAGTGGTTGGACTTCATGTTTCACTGCTGTATTCTAGGCTGTAGATGCCTTTTTTGGGAGGTCTTTAGAATGTTATAGGTTGAGTTAAAACAAGCTTTTGAGGTAGCAACTTTGTTTAAGGGGGGATACTCAATCCCAAGGAGAACAGGACTGAAGAAGGCCTTTCCTACATTTTCCCCGCTCTCCTGCTGGCCGGGATCAATTCAGAGTCTGCTGCATGGGGGGAAAAGAGGTAAAGACGTTGAAGCAGGGAGTTTAAATAGGAGGTTTGGCACAGCTTGTTAGACATCCCATCCATACAGGTTTTGCAGTTGCACAGGATGGCACTCTATGAACTCTCTCAGTGTGGCAGAGAGCGTAACTGGCCTCATCTTTGGTCACACATTCTCTAGACTAGCAGAACACGTTGGTTAGCCTTCTCTCTGGATTTACAGATACAATAAAAACAGATGCATACAAACGCTTTTGGCGGGAGATGTTTTTGTGATCTTGAAGACCTATAGGATGAGAACTGGCCTGGCGTTTGGAGTGAGCTGACATTAACAATTAATTGTGCAGGGGGAGGCAGAGTTTCTGATTTTGGTTCAGTGTGAGGTTGCTGTCACTTGTACAGGGTATGTGGCTCATACATAAGTGCCTGACCTTGCTGCTTCCCTTCCCCCCCTCCTTTTTTTCTTTCTCCTTTCTTCCTGATATGGATTGAATAGGCAGGTAGATATATATGGTTCTGGACAGCCTAATTGGCGCTAGAGGTGATATGCTGCAGCACTAGGACAGGATGACCTTTAGGTTCAGGCTCCTGACTGGAGCACAAGAAGCACGTGCGTTCAATTCCCAGCAGTTCTCTGGCTGGTCTTTTTGAATTGCAGCATGTACTGGTCATGGTGGTCTTCTCTGCACTTGTACAGCTCCTGGCACAGATCCTGGAGGATCTCACCTGGAACAATAGATACCATTGAACTGCAAATAAGAGCCCTGGCTAGAGCTTCTTATAAGTAGACTACCAGCTTGTAAAAATATAATGCTTTTCTACCAGGCATGTTTCATGTTACAGTATTGGGTATCTGTGTTCTCCTTAAAACTTCCCTTGAAACTGGCTGAAGAATGTGAATTTGTGCTGTGATGTTACATGCTTGCTATACTAACATGCAAAGTTCAAAGACGTATATATTATCTATGAGGGAATTATACCTATTTTAGCTTAGCTGTATTTTAGCAAGCAGTGTTGAAGGAAGCTTGTTTGGCGATCTTCAGACCAGGTATAAACAGCATCACCTTTCCTGGAGTAAAGCTTAATCTACTTCTGCGAGACCTAAGTTTAGCTTGGAGACTTTCAGAGAAGTACAGGCCTCACAACTCTGATTGTTCAACACCAATACAAAGCTAATAATAAATTAAAACAGTAAATATAAAACAGAATAGGTAAGTCTACAATTACTTTGGCTACAGAACAAACATGCTGCTTCTTCCCACATGGAAGGGCCTAGTCTCCTCTAGTGAGAGTAGGATATCTCTGGGATTGATAGTGTTCCTACAGTAACTGCATTTCCAAACAAGCTTTATACTCTGCTTCTGAGTTATTCTACTATATGGAGGGAAAAGGAAACCTTTTTTAGGTTGTGACAGTGGGCAATTGATTCTAAACACAGAGAGTGTTATCACAGAGTGTTTTGCTGTATGGAGTTGCATTGGAAGTGCATTACTTCCAATCTGTTTAATTGGAGTCTTGGGTGAGGCTTCTCTGCTGCCTTATCCCCAGATAGAAAGCTGATCTGTGTTTTAAGTACACTACAAGTGTGGAAAGCAAAGTTGAGTTTGCAATGAAGCAGATATATTGGCTTCCCATGCTTTGAAGACAAATGGAGTCTCATCCATCGCTGCTACACCAGTATGCCGGTGCTGTATCAGGTTGCTTTGGGTTAGAATTTCAGTTTGCCCTTCCTTCCTAATGGGGTCCCTTGGTGGAGAATGCCATCCAAGTGCAGAATGGATGAGATGCCCTAAGGACCTGTATCAGGCTTGCCTTTTAAGCAGTGCCTTGCTGAACTGTGAACTGGGCTTTTCTTGAAATGCTGTGTGGGGTTATAAATTCAACTTTGAGACAAAAAAAAAAAAAGAGGGGAACAAGCACCATATAGAGCAGTTCACATCAGCCTGAAAGCACACAGTATTCAGTGGCAGTATTAATATGCACCTAAAATGATTTTCTTGTGGTGTCTTAACTATTTCCCATGGGCTCCTTTCTTTGTTCTAACTCCCTGTGGAAATGGCAGAGAAAAATTGCTGGCACGTTCTCTTCGGCCACTGTCAGCACCAGGCTCACAGCAGAATTATTTCTGTCCTCTCTAATGATTGTCAGCTACCTCATTGCCAGGGAAATAGGCCCTTCCATCTTCAGGATCATAGCAGCTAAACTCCATTACGGAAGATAACGCTTGCCTCCTCCAGGCTGCCTGTGAAGTGCTTCTTCTTGCCATTGTGGCTGAGTTTTCCTGTTGGGTAATGCATACCTATCCCAGGTCAGGCTGTGTATTGACAGCTTGTATGTCTACTCTTGCTTCTAATCTGAAAAGTAAACCCTGTGTTTCCTTTACAGTGGGAGGGGGGAAGGATTTAAAGTAGGCAGGATGCAACAAAACCCATATCCATTATGATTATATCCTCACCTGGGCTTCTCGGTTTCCTGGAAGGTGTTTTTGCAAGACCAGATGGATCTGTATAAATACTGAAAGGGTTTTGCACTGGAATGCATAATTTTGGTGGTTGGGTTAATAGTTGAATTCATGAGCCCGCCTTTCACAAAGGCCCAACCACACAGAACGCAAATACTTTTCAAGGCAGTGTTGGTTAATTCAGCAAATTCAGACCATCCTACATGATGGTGCAAAACAAATGCCCTGTTTCTGTTTCCCAAACTTGTGCTCGCTATGGACTTCAATGTGCAATTAGTTATATGCTGTTGCTAAATATGTAAGATAACTGTGACCTATAAGGGAACACTGGTCAGCATATTTGGTATTTTGTGAGTGATAGCTCACACGTACTGGGCTGTGAAGCTGAGCAAGTGTCTTTTAAATGGTTGATTTAGGTTTCAGTGTTGAGCCCAGCTGTTGTTCCTTGAAACACTCTGTACAGTACGGTAATTTAGAGTTTAATGGTCTTGTATAAGAAGGCAGATGTGAATCACAGGTGAACTACTTCTGAATGATGACCAGGGTGTGAGCACTCTCCCTGCCCTTGTCTTTCCCCTTCCAGTTTCTCGTTCTCTAATGTTTTATATGTTTATTATTTTTTCTTTCCTCCCTGTCTTTGCAACACAGGTAGGCACATTCCAGCATGACTCGGAGCCTGCTGTCTTCCAGTTAACCTGGTCCTCGTGCGTGCTTTTAATGTCTTTTTTCACCTTGCCTACCCTAAGAAACCGGTACTGCCTCAAGTAGCTTTGAATGTGACAAGTGTATGTTACAGGACTAGGAGTGAAACATTGTCTTCACCCAAGATTTGGAAGTGGTAGGAAACGACCTCTTGCACTTCTTTTGCTTTTTAGATCTTTAAGCCCTAAGCCACCCTAAATCTACTCTCCCTATAAAAAGCTGCGTTTTAAAAGGCTTTAGGAGGCTTGCTGACCTTGCAACCTACTTTGTAAGGAGTCTGCACCCGCAGCTATTAAACAAAATTAATTTCAGCACTTTTAAATTGTTAATCTTGCAAAAGACAACGTCTTGCTCTCCAGTGATCCCACAGGTCATCGCTCTGTGAGCTGCAACCCATCACCAGGGTTCATGGCTCTGAACATCATCAGTCTGCTTGTGGTCTCCCAAATGCCTTGCAAAATTAATTCCTTTGGCCTCCACTTTCCCTCCCCAGCAGCTCCTTGAAGGCACTTGGTGAGCTCTGTGTGTGTAGTAGCTATTCACCGATAACCACACCACAGATTATTCTTAGTTTAAGGTTGTTCTATTCAAAATCTCAGCTTATGGTAATGAACTTTGGGCAACAGGACATGAATTCAGGTAGGAAATGGCAGTTTTAGAATTCAGAGCATTAGGGTTTCTAATGTAAGAGTGACCTCTCTTGTAAGTTAAGTTTCTCCATACCCATGAAGCAGGTGCTAACTTATTTTGAATCTTTTTGGATGTATTTTTTCTGCCTGGCCTTGAAGTTTGGAAACATTGCCTTTTTTTTCCCTCCAGGTAGCAATATGTGTGAATGCACTGAAAATGGCAGAGAAAATGCGTCCTGTGTCTGATATTATCATGCCTGGTTGTGTCTCCTTCTTCCACCTCTTTTGTCTCTGCCACTCAAGCCAATTTCATCCATACGCTGACTCTCATTTGGGATAATAGCCTCTCTTTTTCCTGTTGTCTTGTCATGTTTGATTCTGCAGCACAGGGGGTTTAAATTAGCCAAAACGCTTGCATGCTGGCCTTAGTCCGCTGCCACTACTAGTTGTAGAGCCACTAAACCACTTGATGCTGAAATTGATGATTGCTCGGAAGGAATAAGAAATGGTTGGTGGCTACCGGGAAGATTCATTCATGCCGAGCCCCTTTTAAGGAACCTAGGAGGGAGGGAGAGAAAGATTTCCTTCATTTTCTGCTGCCTGGCCGGTGGTTGCATTGTGCTTGTGCCAGGTTCCTGCTGAGTGATTACAGCCTTGCTAGGCTGCATAGTTCCTGTGATTTCAACATAAAAACAGAATAAGAAAAGTGCACAGGGAAAGGAAGGGGGGGGGGGGGAGGATAAAGCTCTTAAGACTTTAAGTTCAATTCAGTAATGTAGAATTACGATTTGTTAACACCAGGTTTTGGTGGTGGTGGTTTGGTTTTTTTTTTAAGCTAATTTATTCCCCCTGGCTAGAACTTGGCTTGTTGAAAGTTTTGCCCAGTAGAAGACTCTATTGGCCTGAGTTGGTGATGCTGAACAAGAGCTGGGCTGTGACCAGGTTTTAATATTCTCTGGATTAAAAATGACGTATCATTAATGGGATCTGGGATCACCAAGAAACTACAAAACTTCAAATACTACCCTCACACACCCCCAAAATGCCTTCTACTTGTTTATGGTTGTGCTTGAAAATATGGAAAGACAAAATTTCTAAGGGAGAAGAAGATGGCAGTGCTTGAGAAACTGTACAAAGAGAAAGCAAATTAAGCTGTATAATTAAGTATGAATGACTAGGGCTGTACATGAACATAATTATATTTCAGAGCTATATACAATCACGTACGCAAAGTGAGGGAGGCAACTTTTATTTCCATTGAGTGGATTTGGTTTCTTTTTTGAAGTGAATGTTGTGGCTGGTGTATTGGTTGTGGTTCTTTGTTTTAGCACTAGCTTCTGGGTTATGGTGCTGATAAGCAGTCAAATGGTCAGGAAAGGTCAGTAAGAGACCCATGTATAGTGGCTTAGGATTTTCAAGTTCATAGACAAACACTATTGAGCAGAAATTAGTAACAACTGTGATTTAAAAGCAAAACATCTAACCAAATAAACCTCAGCCTTCTATTAGCCATATATACAAGTTCCCAGACAGTTAGAAACGTGGCTTCAGATATATTATTTCTTATACAGCCTCACAAATAAGACCCTAAATATAACACATGTGGGAATACAGTTACATAGCATCCAAGCCAAGGAAGATGTTCTCATTTGATCTAATATTGCTAACATTATTATTAGCAATATTCTAGCACTTTTTTTTTTCCTGAATACTGAGCCACATGTTCTCTTGTGTAAGATGTCCTTTTTTTGCTGGAAGAAAAAATTATAATCTTGTAACTTTGAAGGTGTTGGCATCCAGCTTTATCTCTCTTGTATGTAATAAATCGTGAAGAAATCATGTGAATGACTAAAGCTCTAAAAATACAAATCTAACTAAGAGGCTGAATCTCTGGGGCCTGGCAGTGGTGTGCTGTTGTGCAAATCTAGCTCTAAAGGCTTCCATCTGTGCCAATTAACAGTAAAAGCCAGGCAACCATGATGGGTTTAGACCTGTTATCTAACTGCTGCACTGTTCAGAATTGCTGATTTCCCTGCAAAATCATGACAGATGTATTACAGGAAAATGTATTGGTCGAGTAGCTTGTGAGAGAGTTAATGCAAGGGATAATAAGTAGCTAAGGCTGTGTCCTCCAGCAGACTTTGATGTGGTTTGATAATATATGGGATGGGTCAGTCTGCCCTATTAGCAAATGTAGCCAGTTAATGCTCTACATACAAACTAGAGATTTGATAAAGCACTAAATTAGTTTTCACAAGGTATTAGATGTTAGATACTTAATGGGATCATCATGCTTTTGCTACACTTGGTTAAGATGTGTTCTGTAACAGGAGCATGCAGCAGCGTGACATTTCACCAGGAAAGGAAGTGTGTCATGTGACTGAATCACGAGTCTGGGAATTATAATGTCCAGGCATTGCTTGGCTTCCAAGGTACCACCTTTCTGATTTACCAGAGAGGTTTCTCTTTTCACATCTGCAGAATGGGACTACCTCCTTCCCTTTTCTCTTTGCCTCCTTGGAAGCTTAAGCCACCCATGCTTGTGAAGTGTATTGTTTTTATCATTGGATGCAAAGGGTGTGAGTGATCATAATTCTGTGAAGCTTCACTTGCATGATGCTCATACTGTCCCGCTCAGTAGGTGCTGGAAGTTCCCTAAACTTGACAGCAGAGAATTTGCAGGTCCAAGCAGATTTGAATAAGAAACCTTGGTAGATTGTAGAAGGAGGAGCTCCGCAACTGTGCTCTGTATTCACTCTGTGCCAGCGTTCAACTAATATTTAAATGGTGAAGTAAAACCAATACTTTAGTCAAGCCAGAAACATTTTCATGCAGCAAAAAATCCATCAGCAAGGCATGTAACATGGGGGCGCATCCTTGCCTTCATACACTTGCACCCATTCTGCTAGTGGGGAACATGGGCAAAGAAGGAGACCTTCCTGGGGCCACATGGCAAGTCAGCCTCTGAAGTGAGTTCTCTGAGCATTCCCTTATCTGAGCTGATATTCAGTCCACTAAAGCAGGCTGCTGCTTTGCCTAGCTGATAACACTTTTATAAGCTATTTTCTTCACTGTCAAAGGGCTGTAAAAAGACTTTTTTGTAAGTTCTGTGGTTTTTGTCTTCTTAAGTAAAGTCTAAAGCTGCTGACAGCAGTGTATGCCCACCACTACCTTCAGATATCTGTGCTTTAAAACGCATCGTTTTGTAGTTATCCACAAATCTAATTTTTGCTAATGTTGTTTTTGCCTGTGTTTACAGATACTGTTCTTAGTTTCATTTGAAATACTTCATTTTATTTACTCTTTACATCTTACCACTTATGCAAGTAGCTGGGCCTGAACGATCAGCTACCAGGCTTTGCACTTCTCCTACCACTAGGGAAACATTCCTACCCTTACATAAAATACAGTGAGAGTGTCATATGATGATCCTGGCTGAAAGGATAGAGGCTGCATCCCAACACAGGTCATGTGGAAAATGACTCAAAATTACATGGCAGCTTCTCCCCTGTTTACCCTCCCCTTCATCTTTCCCTTTCTCTGTGGTAAGAAATGCATCATGTATTGTGACAATTTAATAATAATCCCTTTACATCTTTAATTAGCTTGCTATTTATAGGATTGCAAAAGGGCATCAGTACCACTCAGCCTCTGCCAGTGCCAATGTCCCAAAGACTGAAATGTATTTTACAAGCACTGGGTCATACTTTGGCCTCCGTAGTGGGCTCACCCAGCTCTGGCAGAAGCCTGTGACATGCTTTGGTCTGAAATCCCATGTTTTAAAACTTGCTGAGGCCAGTGTAGACTTCATCTGCTTGTATGAACAAGATTTTGCCTCATAGCTCCTTCTAAGCCTGTACCTGATGAGCTCAAAACTGGAGGGTGGCGTTTTCCCTAATAAATTCCTTTTTTTGAGCCCACTTGTTAGTCAAGTGTTGTGCACGCTAACTACACCGAGGACCCTGGGCATAAATTACTCTCGTGTGGCACTGTCTCCAAGCAGCTCCCTAGTTATGGATTACTTTGTTCTCAACTTGACAGGAACATAATTAGAACTGTTGATGAAATCTACCAGATTGTTCCTCCGTGGCCTCAATGGTCAGGAAATTTGGCTGAGTCGTATTTGTCACCGACATAAAGGCTCTAAACACTTCATATTAACTATGTTATTAATGTGCCCTCTAATCCATCCATGAATTGGTAACACTTGGAGCGAGCGCCTCGTGATGAATGCATTGTAATGCTGTTAAAAAGTTTCAAGAGGGTGGGGAAAAAAGAGAAATTAATAAAAAGTGAACATTCCCGGGCTGTTTCTTTTCTCTGTGTATTTTAATGTTACGCAGTTTTGTTTTAATTGGAGATTCATTTAGGCTTTACATTGACAAAACCGTTTTCTGTTCTATAGGATTTGCTGACATTTGGGCTGTTTCATTGCCAGAGGAGGCTTTGTGTGTCCAAAAGGAAGTGAGTGATCTGGCCATAACAAATCCTGCCAAAATATTTTAACACCGTTGCGATTTTCTAATGCAATGCGTAGTGAATGTGGCTAGAAAAGGATGGTGAGTCCACGAAGGGGGGTTGGTTCCTCTCCTCTGCAGTTTGCCTGGTGGAATGAGCAGGCAGGAGCTGCTGGGGGTGGTGGGAGACCGAAGCCAGCAATGGGAGGGGATGTTTGCATTGCTTCAGGCATAGTGACAGCACTTTATCTTTATGCCAGCCTTTCCCATTGGGGTCCTGCTCTTGAACCTTCAAGAGTGCCGGGTGATCAGAGACTGTTTTAGTTGTGTTAAATAAATTCTTTAGGCTGCTGTAAATATTCAGTAACTTAAAACAGAGAAACGTGTTATAGATTAGAGAAACATTAGTGTGGATTCTGGTCCTAGAAGGTGGCAAGCTGCTTTCTTGGGGAAAAGCAATTCTAATCTTCAAGACAAAGGGTGATTTTAGTCCAGTATGGTTTTGAAGAACACTGATGTGGCTCTTAGCTATGTGAACCACTGTTCATGAAGTTTTAGAAAGCAAAAATTAGAGTTTTCACATGAGGACATTTCTAACAACCTGATGTTTAGCATAGAGCTGGAAGGATGGGAAACAGTCATTTTAACCCCTGAGCTGTTCACTAAAGCAGCAGGTAAATTACCTGCTGGTTTTGTGATACCTTAGCGATTTGCTTATACGAAATTTAAAACCATCTGCTAATACCCTTCTTTCCCCCCAAACAAAACACTTAAAATCAAGCAAACAAAACCAAATCAAAACACTTAAAATCAAGGAAATAAAACCAAACCTAAACATGTCTAAACCTAATATTTAGTAAATAATGTAACACCTAAAACCAGCAAGCAGTTCAGAATGTGCTGACTGCAAAGTATCAGCCATCATCTCTTCTGCCCAGCATACGCCATGTTGGATTACTCTGTCAAGTAGCTTCTGTACCCTGGTAAACTCATGTTGCTTTGGTTGTTTTACATTAACCTGCTTCAGAATAAATGAAGTAGCTGACCATGTGTTTCAGCAAGTTTTGCTGAAGGGAGGAAAGGTAATGAGAAATGGAAAAGTTGTTGAGCATGACCACTGCTTTGGAAGTTGCTCCACATGAGCAGATTCTTCCATTTCTGCTGCACAGTCCCAAGTTTCTGACTGGGTTGAGCTATTTTCCCTGGCCTGTGTTATCAGTGCTCAGAGACATAAGTCAAGTCAGGATTTTCATTGTTGATGGTGTTTCCCATTGGATGGTTCTCTGGTTTTGAATACAAAGCAAAATTCCAGGTTCTCATGGTTATCTCCTAAGCCTCTGCAGTTTTTGATGGGCTTGCTCAAACTGCCTTTTTCCTGTGACCACCGTATGTGCTATTTCCTGTGTCCCGGGGCAATGATGCTTTTGCCAACGGGAAAGAAGTATTAGCCTGTGAGTTAGGACTTTGATACTTAATTCTGTGATTTTAACATCTGTAAACCAACTGAGAATGTTTTTCTGTACCTTTCTCATGCAAATCTATTTCTGGTAATGAGCAATTTAAGTATTTTATTTAAATATGTAATTGCCGTCTCTGGAACTTGGGATCACAATTCAGGATACTCGAATTAGGTGTTAATGCATACAGATACCCTGTTGATGATTCTATTATTAGAATAGAGTAGGCCAGTACTACCTCTGTTTCTTTTCAGTGCTTTTATCTCTTTCACTCTCAGATCACCCTGTCTAAATTTTTCTTCTGTTCTTTCATTTCACCCTTTAATTCATTTCTACCAAAGCCATGAAATCTTGAGGCGCTTTCTAAATAGTTAGATCTTGTTACTTATTTGCAGTGTGCTCAAAACTGAATTACTTTTTCTTTTGGTCATAGTCTTGTTCTCTGACTACTCTAAAATGGGCATTATTTGGGGCATTCTTATCCAAAAGCGTGTTTTATTCTGTCCTGGATGTACTTCGACTGTCTTTCTAGTTTGCATTTGGCACTGACAATTTTTAAGTGGATGAATATTTTATTACCCTTGAATGTTTTTATTTTTCTGGATTTGATTTTCTTTTATTTTTAAATTTTGAACGGGAATGTCATGATGTTCATCTTGTACGTACAAACCTGTGTCATTCAGTAGACCAAAATTCATCACGAGAGAGCTAAACTCCAATTCCACATTTTATTTAAGGGTAGGAAGTAATATTACTATTGTGGAAACAAAGGCATTTACTAAAGGGGGAAGTGGGGAAGGAGGATTTAATATCAGAACTGGGCTCTGGAATATTAATTGTATAAAAGTGTATGATCTTAATGTCAGCTTTGGAGAGCATATGCCAGTACATGCTCATGTTTGAAATTGGAATTCCCAGTTAATCATTCTAAGGAATAGATTTACCACTTCATAAACTCTGGGAAAGACTGTTTTCTTTTCCAAACATCTAAATTACTCAGCCATTTTATACATTACAATCCAGTTATAACTTAGAGGGCATTTTGAAGAATTTTCAAAGCTATTTCTTTTAGTAACTATACATTGAGTGAGGCTTTAGCTTCGAGTAGTTCATATTCTCAACTCCATCTATTGTTCTTTTTCCTAACAAAATAGGGTTTCAAGAATGTTTGTTATCAGACTAATGAGTACATATCCCAAACAGCCCAGTACCACTTTCAGAACATGTGACATGTCCCCTGAAACTAAGGAAATGATATCCCAATGTGGCTAATGTATATATCCTAAATGTATTTTGTTTCATTTCTCTAAGGTGGTAATGACCAGTTTAAAATAAATGTTTATTCTGTCACTTTTTCTCTGCCATGTTATGTAGACTTCATGCAAAACATTCAGAAAGATATGAAAACCAAAATGTGCCACAGGATTTTAGGGGATGAATGTATCTGCTACTGAATGGAGAAGCTTGTTTTAAGCACCAACTTCTTGGTTCTCAGGGCCAACTTAGTACTTGAGCTGGACTGACATTCATCATTTTGAAAATATGTCAAATGCTACAGAATAATATTCATCTGGATGCTGATTTTTCAGCAGAAACGTGTATGTGAATCAGATCACACATATCTAGGTCAGGAAATTACCTGTGTAATTGTATATAATACTGTAGCTAGGGAGTGTGTTCAAAGTATGAAGACCTAAAAGATGCACATGACACTAGCGCAGTTATGAGACTACTTACCAAAGGCACCCTTTTTCTGAGCATAGGGAGCTGTTCCCATAGTGTTACTCACCTGCTGGGAATTAATAAGGTAGTGCATTCCCAGATCAAGGCTTAGCTGCCCATGCATAGCAAGGAGTTAGGAGGTTCATAAGATGGAAAAATCCTACTTGAACCGCCAAATAATAGAGGGTAAGATTTCAAAATCAGAAACTGCTTTCTAAAGACTACTGTGGGCCCAAGATATAAGGAAAAAAAAAATAGAGCAGTTTGCTTTAACAGAAAAAAGAGGGAAGGCCTAGGCAATTGGTCACTGCTCTCACTTTCTGGTTTGCAGTATTGCTGAAGTTGAGATGAGAGCCTGGTGCCTCTCTTCACAAAGAGACTGAATGAAAGGTCTCAAAGATATTAGGATTTACTCAGTAAAGCCATACTTGTCAATAGCTTCTCTTGGTAGGTATTTAAAGTTCAAGTGGTTGTTTGCTTTAGTTAAGTGCTCTGAAGTGCTTTAAAAAGCATTGGCCCATTTATATAAACAAATAGAGAAGCTCATTGATAATCTTCCAGTCAGAGTGTGTTGCCCAATATTTGGTTATCTTTCCTTGGGTCCGAAAAAGATTTGCACAAGCAACTTCTATACATGTCATTCTTTGTTAATGGAGGATTGTATTATTGTATCATTTGATCATAGACATTACCTATGTTGAAACATAATTTGTCTGTCACATGCAACCATGGGGAAATAAAAGGGAGCCAGTAGCTCAAGCTCATTTATCCAGAATATCAGTGTGACTTGAGAAGAAGAATAAGGTGGAGGCCTGATTTCCTTTTGGAATATTTGTAGTAGAAAATTAATACTTACATCTTTCCTATATTTTTCTTCTTCCTGCCCAGGTGTGCTAACTCAGGAATCTATTCTGGTGCTCAGAGTCAGGAAACCAAATTTAAACATGCTTTCAGATCATGGGAAAATCCTCATGCACATACAACCGCTCACAGAATGAAAGGAAGCTCCCCATACTTATTGGTAGTGAAGGTGTAGCTCAGGATTGTATTTATATGCTTCCCCACAGTGTTCCCTACCAGTCAGTGTTGTAGTGCTTCCCTACCAGTTGTCCTCATGGTAACAGCACCACAACATTACTTCTCTGGAGTAATGTCCTTTAACCCAACAATGCTGTGGTGATATGAAAGCCTAAGTATGTCATACTGAAAGTTATCCTCTTTCAAATGCAAAAAGAAGTAGGTGCTATATAAAGGAATCACTGGCCATACCTTAGCCAGTAAGGTCAAGCCAGTTAGCTCCAGAAGAGAAAATAAACTGAATACCATCAGCAACTACCCCCCAAAATGAAATGTAATGTGAGCAATAGGGATGTAGCTGGGTGTTATCTTAAAACTAAATTGGCATCCTTCATTTTAAAAGGTTTGTCCTAATAATGTTTGCACGTGATTTCTTTTTACCTACCTCATTTACTGCCTGTGGGATTTAGGGGTGTCATAAGCAGGTGAATTTAGAGCTGATGCTAATTTAAACTGCACTTAATAAAACACAAGTTTGAGAGATCTTACAAATCAGTGAATGTGGCATAGTTTGAAGATTGCTTTTGTCAAGTTTGATTAGCTCAAAGAGAAACCTTTTCTAAATATTGGTTGTGAGATTAATCAAGCAGTGTAAGACCTTGAATTATTCCTCATCACAGGAAAACAACATAATGTATTATCTCATTTGATGACTGGGGAAATGTAACTTTTGAGAGTTTAAAATCTGTGTTTTAAAGATTGGCCCCAAGGAAGAATGTTCAGACTGTTTTTTTTAAAACTGACTTGTAATTTTCTGTATTATGCTTCACTTTCTATAATGTGTTCCTATATTACAAGCTGATAGTACTAACATCATTACATTGAAGGATGTTCTCATTATTGACTCCATTCTCAATTAATTATAAGTTTGTCAAGTTTTAATGAGTAGGATTAAACTTTGTATCCTGAATATATAGAGCCATAGAACCATAGAATGGTTTGGGTTGGAAGGAACCTTAAACCTCACATCCAGTTGCAATGCCCTAACAGGGGCAGAGACACCTCACACTAGAGCAGGTTGCTTCAAGCCCTGTCCAACCTGGCCTTGAACACTGCCAGGGATGGGGCAGCCACAGCTTCTCTGGGCACCCTGTGCCAGTGCCTCACCACCTTCATAGGGAAGAGCTTCTGCCTAATACCCAATCTAAATGTCCCCTTTCAGTTTGAAGCCGTTCCCCTTGGTCCTATCCCTACAAACCTTTGTAAAAAGTCCCTCTCCAGAGTTCTTGTAGGCCTCCTTTTGATGCTGGAAGCAGCTGTAAGGTCTTCCTGGAGCCTTCTGTTCTCCAGGCTGAGCAAGCACAAGTCTTTTAGCCTGTCTTCCCAGGAGAGGTAGCGTAGCATCTTTATGGCCCTCCTCTGGACTTGTTCCAACAAGTCCATGTCCCTCTTGTGTTGTTGCCCCAGAGCTGGGTGCAGGACTGCGGGGGGGTCTCACCAGAGCTGAGTAGATGAGGAGAATAGCCTTCAACCTGCTGGTCACACTCCTTTTGATGCAGCCCAGGACACAGCTGGCTTTCTGGACTGCAAGCTCAGATTGCTGGCTCAATAGCCAATAAGCACCCATAAGTTTGGACTCTGTGTCAGTAGATGTACATCACAGTATGGGGAGGTAGTGACATCACAGCTGCAATAAATCACAGCAGATTCTTACCAGAAACAATCTTTCATTAAATATGTTTTATATTGCTTGCTTAGTCTGTCTCAAGACAGTAACCTTGCAGTTTGAATAGCAATGCCAAATGATATCATTTGGCCAATAGCACGAGCATGATTGGAAGGGGGCTGGATCAACATGTCCCTCACCAAGTAGAAACCCAGTGTCATGGTAAATGCTCTACAGCCGTCTACACCTCAGGCCTCTTCTCATGAGACATGTTACTCTGAATAGCATGCAGCTACATTTGGGTATTCAGATTTCAACAGGATGTGGCTGCTCTTTCTCACTTGCCAGATGGCTTTCTGTGTACTATCTATCACCTGTTCTAGTGCTCCTTCACCTCACTGCCAGAGTTGTGACAAGACCTGTTGTGATGGTTGTGAAAGCTGCTTTCTGTGTGTGGCTAATGGGATTATCACATATAGGCACCTTTATTTATCAAGCCCACATTTATATTACTGTTGCAAATGTTTTATACTGGTACCATAATTTTATATCATCATCTCTCTGTGGTGTTGATACTCTGCAGCCTAATCAGAGAGTTAAACCCATGTAAAACCTGTCTGATCTCAAGATCAGGCGTTGTACGTCTGTATTATTGGATGTGAATTTCTTCATACTCCTGTTAGAGAAACATCTATAACTCAGCTGCTGCTTTGCACTACTTGAAAGTAATTCAGTAATCTCATGCGTGGCAATGGAAGCTTCATACTACACCTCCCCATCACCCGTTCTGACGCACATTTTCTACATGTATCATTATTATCATCAGCATCTGTCTTTTGAGCGATGATTCATTTGTCTCTAGGTTTCTGTCCCTTTATGCAATACTAGATATAAAATTCCATCTGTCTAGAAAGAAAGGCACAATCTCAAGGATTTAGTATTGATTTTGAAATTTTATTGCTGCTAATAAGTGTGAAATTGCTGCGAATTAACCAGTGATTATTTAGAGTGAAGCAGGAAAGAGTTAAAAAGCAAAAAAGAAAGAAGTAAAAAATATTCCTTTCCCAGGCAAACTGGACCCTCCCTTCCAGCAAAGCTGTTGCAGGTTTCAGTGGTATGAATAAATTTCTTTCTTTTAACACTTTTGTTGTTTAAAATGCTATTGTTTCATCCGAGGTGTGAGGAAATGCGCTAACCTTGTCAATGTGGGTGCAGTAGAGCAGAAATGATAACTGTATATGTTCTTTTTTCTTAACCAAAATACAGAGTGTGAGAGAGAGAGAGAGAGAGAACTTATTTAAATCCTGGATACAGTCAGACCTCATATGCATTATTAAAAAAAAAAAAAAGCCCTAAAGAATTGCATATGGATTAGGGGGATGAATATTCTATTATTTCAGTCTGTTCTGCTGATCTTCTTATTGTGACTCTGCGCTTCAGAAATCTGCCTGGAATTTGGCTTTGCTGTACTAGACAGTAATTTTAAATGTGTATCAAGCACTTGATAGTGTATGATTTGCGTGCTGTTGCATTCCCATTCCCTAAATTTTCCACCAATTTATTACTTTTTTCATACTGTTTTAATATTTCAGGATGATGAATATATACAGCATCATTAAAGGTAAATAAAAAATGCATGAAATTAAAAAATGGAATATTAGATGTTTCTTTGCTGTAATCCCTAGCTCCAATAGGAATGAAATGTCTCTGTTCTGTCAAGTAATCCCTAAACATGATTAGGGACCTTGTAGTTTCCACATAGCCCACATAATATTTGTATCATATAAGCCTATTTATGTAAGGTTTGAGTAAAAGTTGTTATTAGAAGACCTATAAACCTATTTTACAATTCAAAAAGATATGCTTGCCTCTTAATCCCTCTACTTTTATTATTTTGCTGGTGATTGCAATACGTCCTTAATTCATTTTTCAGAATTCTGTTACATCTTTTGGGTACTTATATCATGCATTAACGATACCAATGAAATGTATTTTTAAGATAGAGGACTGAGTTCAACAGTTCATCCCCTTGTGTAGCTTCTTAAATCTGCATTGCAAGGAACATGCACCTCTTTCCAGGTCTCTTCTTTGACATCTGGGTTTAATCTGAACTGGGGGTGAGGAGATGTAGAGATTGGTTTTGGGGAAGGGAGATGGAAAGAGAAAGGGGGGGATTCATTTTTCTCTGTTTAAATCATGAATTGTCAGTGATGTAGGTGGTTTCGGCAGCATCAAAGTAAGTTTTCAAAGTCAGCTTGTGATTTGCCCAGCCAATAGCAGAGTTTTAGGGAGGAAAAAACTGGAACAAAGGAAAACGAGGGAAAGTTTTGAATGACAAAAGAATGAGGCAGGAGAGGCAATAGCTGTTTCTTGTAACACAATTGTGTTGGGGATGCAACGACCCAGCACTTGCTATTCCCAGCCTCAGCTTCTTGCCTGGACAGCAGGGATGCTTGTATGTTAAGCTGAATTCATTACAGCTATTCAAGTTCCACTCGGTAACAGAAGGAAGAGCAATAAGTAAGAATAGCATCTTGTATACTTCTATGCTTTGAGTAGACATTCACTAAGAAAATATTTTCAAATGTTAGCAGGGGGTCAGCTGTGGCAACTCTGTATTTCCCATAAGGAAATTTGAGTTTATATTAACCTTGGACTATCTACTAAAGAAGCCCTTTGGAAATATACCTGCATTGCTTCCACACTGCACTGAAATGTTACTTTTATTTCATTTTCAGCAATTAGGGTGGCATTTGAGCAATAGCTCTATTCTTGTATTTATGAACTGAGAGAAGCAAAACTGCTCACTGCTGAGCCCAGGGATTCTCTTCCAGGAAAACTGAGATCAATAACTGTTATCAAGTCTTCATTTACAAGGGAGTGTTAAAAATCCTGATGTTCATCAATTAATAGGGTGTGCTTAAAACTGAGCTTTCTCCTTCCTCCCCCACCTAGCCCTAACCCTACCATAGTGAGAACTTTTGATCTTTGCTATCATTTTAAACAGTCACTTTTAGTTATTACCTTTTCTTTTTAACTGGAGACACTGTATTATAGTGGTGCCAGTAAGTTTTCCCTTGCCAACCTCCTCCTTCTTGCTAGCAATGGGAGGGAGGAATGAGATTATGATACCTGAGGATCGTTTTTATGATCCAAAGCAAGGATTTACAGTTATTATTGCAATTATTTTTGCATTTTGGTGCTCAGCACGAAGGCAGGGGCACGTGCCCCAACATGAGCAGAAGAAACCCCAAAAACTGCAAATAAAAACCTCATGTGCAGATGTGTTTTCAGGTGCCTTTATTCCCTCAGTTTAAGTGGAAAAGAGGGATTTGGAAAAAAAGAGAGCGTAATTTAACAAAATAATATTATGCTTTCGATCCTTGAATGAGTTATTTGAATACTTAGCAGTATAATGTCTTTGACTAATGCTGGTACTTAAGAGAGAAAAAAATTATATTGTGAATGTGCTGTGTTTGCCTCCTATGATGTTTTTACCAATTTGGCATTTATGGGAAGTGATCTCATTGTTGCAAAGTTTCCAAATTGCTTTTTATACAAATCCACAGAAATTAAATCTCCTCTTTGTTATGAAAATGAAGGGATGTCTTGAGACACTGGTATATTAGCACAAATCTATGGAGACAGTAAGCCCAACTCTCTGCTTATAGTTATTTTGTGCCCACTTTAAGTAGCTCCAAGAAGCTCTGTTATGTACTGGTTATTGTATGACAGAGCGAATAAACGTATGTTTAAGTATAGCACGTGAGTAGTAGCAGAGGTGTCTTGCAAGACCTCTGGTGCTTAAAGTTAAGCACATGCCTGACCCTTCCATGGTGAAGAATTTAGCCCACAACATGGAAAAGTGTGTGATACCGGCATAACGGCAAATGATTGTGAGTCTTCAGAGGGAACATTGCAGATCAATTTTGAGCTCAAGGAAAACACAAATGCAAATTGGTGTAGGCCACTTGATTTTGGGAGATGGAATGCCAATGTGATGCAGTGCAGGCTGGCCCAGTTGAGGAGGTCCTCATCACAAGCCTGATGGTGTTATTCTGGTGTCTTCATCACAAGCCTGATGGTGTTATTCTGGTTTCTGTTCAGAACAGCTTCAGGAAAGGCCATGCATTTTGTTTTGAGAGGTGGGAAAATACATTGGTATGGATTGTACTACCACCAAACCAACCAAACAAAAGATAGTTGGTAGAAACATAGCTCTTGAATAGCAATAATGCTGAGCTCTGAATGAAGGCAGTAGGTGGGAGCTGTGCTCAGCTGGTGAGTGCATGCTGGGTCCTCCCCAGGTGTTTAATGGGACTCTTAATTTGATTTCTTCTCCAAAAACTACCCATAATAGTTAAGCCACTGACTAAGTGTCTGAGCAGTCAAGACCTCTGCATGCATCTACATCTTGATATCCATGTACAAATGGCCAGCAATTAATGTCTGCTGCTTAACTTCAGGAAACAGTCTGAGGTTCAAAATAGCAACTCCAGTGTTTTGGGGGGTCTTTCAGTATAATTTTGCTATGTTTGTAGAAGTGAGTTTAGGCAGTGTTAAGAAAGTCTATGTAAACAAAAGCTTTTTAACTCAAGTTGCAGAGGGTTCTTCATGGGTATTGCTACATAATATCTGTCTTCAGCAAGATTAGATGCTTTTACTTGTGAGTTAAGCTCTTAAAACCAACATATTAGCCCACTTCTGTGTAGCCTAAGGATCCCATTAGGTGGGTTTATATTTCCATATTAGAGGAAAACAGGAAAGATTGTTTGCGTGGAAGACTGAGAGCAGTTGTATGCATTTGTAGCAGTCAGAAGGCACTGTATACTTTCTTCTGACATGGTCTATTGTGAGGCATCCCTGCCCATGGCAGGGGATTGGAACTGTGAGATCTTAAGGTCATTTCCAACACAAACCATTCTGTGATTCTATGGTTCTTTCTTGGAGTTGAACATATTTCTGAGTGGCAAGTCAGCAGTGACTATTGGCACCTTTCTTTTTGGGTATTTTTTTTTTTAATTGGTCTCGTTGTAGTGGATCTGAACTACATCAGAATGTTGGACTGAGATTCTTGAAAATGTTGATGTTTCCTCATTGTTTTTACTACAGTATTTCTACAACAGAGAAATGTCAGTTACTTTAAGTCTTTATTTCCCATTGCACAGCTACAACAGCTCACAGCCCCATGCACCACTCATTCTACTATGGGCAAAACTTTAGCTATTTTCTCATAGTAACCTTTACAATGCAACCCATAAACATTATTCTTGTTTTAATGACTCCAAAATAATGTCATATTTAAATGAAATGCAATTTGCCTCAGCAGGGTTCTTTGAATTCATGAGTATTTTTGTCCCATATCCTATAATAATGTGACAAATGCTATTTGCATTTTTACTGTTTTCTTGAATACTTTTAAACACCCATTTTTAGGAGACTTCAGATTGCTTTTCAACATATTTGAATGCGTTTTTATCTATCACCGAGCTTAAAATAGGAACCCTTTTTTCAGCTTATCTTTATTAAACACCTGTAAAAATCAGAGTATTTCTTCTTTCTTATAAAGCTTTCTTCCTTTAACGAATACCGGAAACGTTGTATAGTTTATTCTAGTATGGGCTGCATTTCTTGGAGGTGATGGGCAGTAAATGATCTGGTAATGTTTGCGCCATACACACAGACATTTACCTACCTGAGTGCCAAAAATAGAATCTTTAAATTCTAATATAATGCATCTGATCTTTAATTATAAATTGATTATATTAGAACTCAATCAATATTTAACTTCTAAGCCATTTCAGAAAATATTACCCAGAAATTGATCATTCTGTACAAATGATCATGCTTGCAATAAACCTGTGATCCAGTGAGCAGACGGCCAGGTATGATGGTGAGCAATTAATCACATTTTCTTATAAAATATTCATCTTGATATATTTTTTAAACCCATGGATTTATTTTTTTAATGGTGTTTGGCGGATGTGTAAGGTGTTGGTTTGGGTTTTTTTTTACATAGATGTTTATTTTAGAAGAGCCAAAAGGTAGACTAGCAGCTCCTTTTCGTGAAGATAGATGCAGTGATTACACAGAGCTCTTCATCTTGGCTATGATAAGTTTTCTGTTTTCCTTTTTTTTTTTTTTGATTAACAAATGAAAATTTATCATTTTTAAGGCAATGTTACATGTGTTGAATCAAATAAAAATCCAAGTAATTCCTGTACCTCAATGCAGTCATCCTAAGAACTCTCTAACATGCACAGGAGTCAGTGAGAAGGTTTCTTTATTGTTGTTATGCTGCAAAAATAACTTGTTTGTATGTTTTTGTGGTCAAAATAACCCCTAACCAAACACCCTGTACAGAATTTTGCAAGTGAAACCAAATCACTTAAAGTAAGATTGCGGTCACTTACTGGTCTCCGTTTGAGTACTGTGCTAGATGCCGGTTAAAATTAGACCTCCTTAATGGACTAAAGAAGGAAGGTAGGAGTAGAAACAAGAAGATGAAAAAGTAAATATGCTCTTAAAGAAGAAATGACATGTTTGCTTTTGTGGCCTTTGATCAAGCCCAGGAGTTTCTTTTCAAAGGACACTGTGGGATGTTTGGGGAAGGAACAGCCACCCAGTGTAATTCGAAAGGGGAAAGGTCTGTAGCACGCCGGCTTGCGGCTGCTTCTGCCTCTCTGATAAGATTGTAAGAGCTGCCAGTATCAGTATTCAGTCTTGTAGCGTGTCAGGCGCTTTCATGTGAACTGAACTGTCTGTGAGTGCTTTCTCCCACTCTCCTTCCCTGTGCTCGTCATCGCATTGAAGTCAGGGGAGAGGAAAAAAAGATTTGAGGATTGCCCAATTTGTTCTGACATAAAGAGATGTTTAGCTCTGTGAAAGGTGGTGGAGGCAGAGTGCCTGACTGACATTTCAACAGGCTGTCTGCTGGGATTGCTCACTTCATGTCCCTTCATATTCCTGCTGTGTCCTGCGTGAGTGCTCTTGTCTAATCTTCACAGCGAGAGTACCAAGAGTCCCCTGAGCTTTAGTTCTCAGTACCTTGTTAGACGAGTGTATGGTGCCATAGATTCTGTTTTTGTACTTGCTTTTGCTCTAATGTTTCAGGCTTGTTTAAAGTCCAAATAACTGGGTTTTAAGCTATTTCCTAAAATAGCCGTATGTATGTCCTAATTGCCTTCCTCTTCTCTTGGCAATGCTAGATTTGCGTGATAACAGGTAGAAACACACAGAGAGAAAGAAAAGACCTCAGTCAGTCAAAGCTTTAAGCAGCATTCTGCACTTTTGTTTTTTAATGAAGATGCATTGACCTGCTTTGGCTGGTTTAGAAAACAGATGAGAGAAAATACTCATTGAGCAGCCACCAGGAGGTATAACACATTGGTAATAGAGCTAAGACATTGTCTAATCAGGAATGCTGAACTCCATACCAAGGGCCACATGGAAGCTGAGGCGTTGAGGGTTTGTTTGCTTTTATGATTCCAAACACGTTGTGATGCATTCTGGCATGCCACATCCTGTTACATCACGTTCGGTCAGCCTGTGATGCCAAATAACACTAAGAACATGAAGTAATGAGAGCTAATGCTCACCTCTTACTGCAGGAGCATTATCAGGTACCTTGCTAGCCACAGCTCCTACCTGGATTCAGTCTTCCTAAAGCAGAGGCGATATTAAAGATACATGAATTATGTTTTCAACAGATACGTTATTTTTCATGAGCCTCCTCAAAGTATATTAATAGATGTGGCTTAATCCTTGTTAAGCCATTAAAAATAATCCATGTACTGCATTATTTACATCTTGTTTTAGAGGTGCTTAATTTCCTAAGATGTATTGCTGCTGGTGATAAAAAGCAGGATGGTATTGTCCTCTCTGCTTCCGGCAGATCTGGGGTCCATGTACTATTATCCCAGAAACGCATTGCACAGATTCCATAGCATCTGATTGTCACTGTTCAAATCCCCCCTCAATTTCAGATTTTGAATAAATATATCTTAATCTATGTTTTATCCTGAGATGGAGGCAAGTGTCTTACCAGGTAGGAGATTTCTAATGTAAGCTTGTATTCTCAGACAGACTTTTCAAACTTGGATGCCTAAAGCTGAATCCTCCTCCCTCCCAGAAAGCAAGGACAGCTTGCACAAAAGCACTGGTCATGAGGAGCTGCATGGTTTCCTTCATCCAGTGGGATATTAAATCGCACATTCCGTTTGCTGGTGATCAGCAAGGACTTCTTTACCTGTGATAGACCGAACAGTTGGATACTAAAACTTTTCCTCATTTCTGTAGTATCTTTAGAACAGAAGACCTGAACTTATCCCAGTGGGCTGTCACAATTGGAGGATGTTGTAGAGATGCAGAGGTCTCACCAGGGTCCAGGCTACTCAGAAGACCAAAATCCAGTTCTCAGAGACTAAAGTAATCAGGAAAATACCTAGTAAGTTTTTTTTTGCTGTAGGTAAGAGCCAGATGACATTGGAAAGTTCTAAAAAGTGGTTTGGTGAATCTCAGACACTCAAGAAAAGACTCGTACATCAGGATCAGATCTCCTTACCTATTATACAGCATGACTAATAACTGGGCCCATGCTATAGCAGATATAATTGACGTCTGGATTGCATTTATGTAAGAGCTGCTGTCATGCTTCATTCTCATTTCAATGTGTCTGTCTTCATTTTGCCTATGAGTTGGAGTCAGTGCAAGTAATCATTAGCATCTCTTAAAATACATACAAAGGAATCATGATGTCTGCATTGGTGAACGTTACGGTTGTACTCTGGCACATATAACCTGATTCTGTCAACTACTGAGATGATATTTGGTGTATGTACTGTGCAGTTTCATAGGAGGAAAGACTTCTTTGGAGAAGACACAGGCAGGCAGAAGGGGCACTTCATCATGGAGCGTTTTGAAAAGAGGATACCAAGGGGATGATGGCAATTATGCCCATATTAATTGCTCAGGTATTCCAAACTCCTGCAGACATTTCACTACAAAGAAGCACATGGGAAAACCATCTCTGTGCTTCAGGCTGTGGCCCAGCAGTTGGTGATATACATCTAACTTAAATGTGTGAATAATCCAAGAGATGCTGAGGGATAAATTGTGTGGTGTTATGCACATTTAGTGCTATACTGCATTTAATGCTAAGCAAAAGCAGTTTGCTCCCCAGCAAATATGTGTTTGTCTGCATGCCTACAGGCTTTCTCTCTTCCTGATTGTTTTTGTATGTGCACACATTTTATAATAATCCTTAATTTATAGAAAGAATGTAATTGTTTTATGAAACTTGTACTTGTCTGTACAAGTGTACCAGTACAAGCCTGCACTGTTAACCCAGGCTGATTGTTTCCAAACTGCTGGTTACAGAAGTTGCATTTATTTAAAAATTGACTTAAAGGAGAGTAAGTAACTTGATGACCCATTAAATCAATTTAAAAATTGACTTAAATTACAGTAAGTGACTCATTATTTTAAGCTATAGAATGACACCCAATAAAAAGAGGAGGAAAAAACACACCCACCCAACCAAAAAAACCCAACAACCCAAAACCCAACGTGACACGAAATTGTAGCTTCGTATCCTGATTTATTTTTGCTCAGAATAAAATTGTCAGATTACCAAAAGTGGGTGCAAAAATAGAGGAAGTTCAGGTTAGATATAGGGAAGGTTTTTATGTGAGGGTGGTAAGGCACTGGAATGGGCTGCCCAGAGAAGTGGTAAATGCTCCATCCCTGGCAGTGCTCAGGGCCAGGTTGGACAGATCCTTGGGTGACATGGTCTAGTATGAGGTGCCCCTGCCCATGGCAGGGGTTTGGAATTGGATGATTTTAAGCTCCCTTCCAACCCAAACCATTCTATAATCCTGATTATGAGATGCTTGAGTAGCAAAAGCAAGTACCCTGAAGCAAGGGGAGAATTCTCACTGAAATAGTTCCCTGATTTTTGTATCAACAAATGAAGTTTACAAAGATGCTTTAGCTGACAGATATTTAGTTGCATACCTGGTTGCTATTAATTTACTAATATTATGTAACTTCTGTATATCCCTAGATTTGTTGAACATAATGTCTATATGTTAAACAGTTTTCAATCGTATTTAAAAATTGACATTTCGAAGAGTGTAATAGCATAAATGAAATGTAAACTCAAACCAGGAATGAGTTAATTAGACTAATGATCCCTTGACTCCTTTATTAGCTAGCTCTTTAGAAATTGGGATTAGCTTTGTTTTCTCTGCTGAATAAAGACAGAAAGGATGGTGTTGATTCTAGTAAATGACAGCACCAGAAGAAATGTTTTCCAGTTATAAGTTTTATCATTTAAGATAAAAACTTAGCCTTCCTGCACACATACTGATTTATTATACTTTGAGTTTAGCTGAGAATGGAAGAGAGAAATCAGGAAAATTATTTAGGAATGCTTACTGATTTCATATCATGGTTTTAAAGGTGATCCATTCTATTCCATTTGTGCACTTGAAACTTTCTGATTCTTGGTGTGAACCTGGACTAGACTGGGTTTGAATTTAAATGAAGCCTTCAGAAAAGGCAAGCTTGACATCATTTTGATCTAGGTTTTGAACACTTAATTTCTCCTTGCTGTAAGAGAGTGATTTACATGTCTCTCTTGCTTTTAAGGGCTATCAAGAAGCATTAGAGTCCTTTCTATAGTGGTTTAAACCAAGCATGCACAGAGAAACAGAATCTTCTTTATGATAAATAGGAGGATTCGCAAGTCAGTAGCTGTTAGCAAAACAACATTATTAAAACTTCCAGTGATTCCAGCCTGTGCTCTCAGGAGTCACACAGGTCAAGAAAAACACTTGGATAAAGTGCTGGATTGCACACAGGAAAAAGAAATCCAGTTTAAACTGTAAGGAATTAGCAATGATTCACTAAACTGATTTCTGCTCTGTGTTTCCCTTGCATGGTGGTGCGTGGAGTGGTGCTGGGATGAGAGAGGGCAGAGTGGGAGGCACTGACGGGTAGCTTTTCAGTCTGGATTTTCTTCTGGTAGGTCTTTATCTTGCAAAGTAACGAGCTCCTCCACTTCCCCTGAAACCCATAGGTATAGAAGGCACCCAGTGCAGGATCAGCTCTTTAAGGAATGCCTGAGGAGTACACAACCTATCACACGACTGAGGAGGACACAGAGAGGAGGTGGCAGCAGCTGAGTTATGAAGCATCTTACTTACAGGCAGAGTTTGTTTGCTGTCCCACATGCCCTCTTTAAGTGCTCTTTGAGCACCACACTGAAGCAGATGTAATAATGCCATTTGTTTGTAGGGTAGTTTATTCAGCTTTCCAGAGGGTCCTTTTGAAGAGGTGTGGTGGAGCAGGTTGGGGTTGGCAGGATGGCACCTGGCATGCTTGGGCTGTCACGGCCACTCTCCTTTGTGGAAAGGAGCATCTTGTACCCATAGGTGCCTATTAGTTATTTCATAGGTGCTACTCCGTGGCCTTTTGGAATGAGGTTCACTTGATGCTTCGTTTTACTGTGGCCCTAGAAGAGGCTGCAGCCTTGTGTGTGGCACGTGGAAGAGTTGAGCACTGCTTTGTAGCCCAGTGCTGTGCTTGACCTGTACGCCTGGCTCAGTAGTATTAGTTTGAAGGAATGGAATTAAAATTTTCCATTCTTTTGCATTGTCATGCCTCACAGTGATAAGCACAAAGAAATGTAAATAAAAAAGACCTATTTCACAACCCTAGCTGCAACCTTTTTGTTTTATGACAAAAGACAGTTAATTAGCATACTAGCAGTAAGCAGCCTTCCTAAACTCATGCTAATTATGTATTCTGTTGACCGTGACTTCAGTCATAAGGTAATTGGCTTGCAGCAACATGACATTTCAAATCATCTCTTGAAATTACATCAAAAAGCCAGCCTGTTTTGTTTTGATAGGGGAACAATCAATTTGATAAGTGGTAACACAGCTCATTGTTTCACATTAATTAGACTAATTGCAGCATGTTAGCCTCTGAAATAGACAGAACTTGGAGAAGACAAAGGCTGTGGCCTTTAGCATGCAGTGCATGTGATGGTTCCACTTGCTTGCACATACTGTAGGCAGAAAACAGAGTTAGGATTCAGCCTTGCGGGAGACTGGGTGTTAACAGCAGTTTGATGTGTTATGCTTAATCCACTGGCTTTCAATTATAAGATCCAGGTTCAAAACATTCCAGAGAAGGGAAGAGGGGGAATGAAAGCCATTTCAGTATCAGTAGTGTCAAAGTTTTCAGTCATCTTTGGTTTCCTGTGTCCTGAGAGGTGAAGCAGACACATCTGTCCACAGAATCTCTTAGATGTTTGTGGACTGTAAGGTCTTTCTTTGAGAAGGCTTGAAGTCCACTTGTGCTTTTCCTGTCCATACCCATCAGTGTTTATTTCTTAGAATACATACCTTAACTGAGTTATTTTTATTTTCACTTTTATATTCACTTGAGAAGAACATATATATATATAGATATGTTTAGTGAATGGATTGCTAAAGACAGGTAGTAGAGATGCATAATACACGTGTTTCTAATTTAGAGCATCTTTGCTTCCTATTGCAATTACCAATTGGACTTAGTTCTGTGATGATTTTATGATCAAGCTATATCATCTGTACATTGCCAGACCAACAGATTTTGCTTGTGACCTAATTGAAATGTAAACCAAAGTTTAAGAGGTGAAAAGTTTAAGGTGTTATCTCTGTCCACAGCCTAGGCTAAGCCTGATGCTCTTCACAGGTTGGTACAGTGTGTCTTGCATGTCAAATGCCACATCAGGTTACTGCATATGTAAAGGGTGTGTTCTTTGACCAGTACATTGCTAGTAGGTTTGATAAATGGGGTCGTAGTCAGCAACTTCTCCAAGGCTGAAAAGCATCGGAGAATAGATTCCAGAACTGTGTGAGTACTGATGAAATCATATGCATGAAACCAACTCTCACATGTTTTACAGCTCTCTAGTCCACCTGGGTTCAGACTGAAGTACTACCAGAGCATTTGATGTCTTTTAATTGGATCTATTAAAAAAGCATCCTCACTTAAACTAAAAAGGAAGGGGGCAGTCATTAATAATCATGGGATTGCTTACATTACAGCTGTAATTCTCCAGTTGTTTTCCACGGAAAACAAGGCTTTTTTTTTGTTTTTTTTTAAACAAATGAGGCAGGGAGATCCGGGTATCCCCACATATTTCTGCTGGGCACAGACTTCACTTAAACATTTCTGTTTCAGCTACCCCTGCCCTGCCCCCAGTTAGACAGTAAAACCTTTGGGCTGAGATTTTGTTAAATTCACCATAGTCTGTGTTTGGAGAAGTGTGATTTCATTTAAATCAAAGAATTTGTTCCAATAGCCGAGCATTATCATTGCTCGTGGAGGCTATCTTTTTATTAGTTTTGCTTATGCTTTATGTTGGCCCCTTAGCAAATGGTCATAAACTCTGTTTTAAATCCAACTACCCAGTGACTTCATACTGCTGATTTATTTCTATCATTTACTGGCAAGAATGCATTTTGAAAAATGTATTCTAAGTAATTCATTCTTCTCCACCTCCTCTCTTCTGTGCCTCCCTTTGCTTTCCTCCTCCTTCAACATTTAAATCACCTTTCATTGAGTTTAAAATTATGCCTGGATTAGTGATGTAAGTACCCTAATGTGCTGCTCTTACTAAAAAGTCCTGGGTTTATACAGGAGGTGAATTGGAAAGAAGCAGAAGATTGAAGCCTTTTAGCATTCAGCTTAAGCGCTGGTTCCACTTGCCTGAGCACAAGCTGGAAACAGCGTTGTTAGGATGCAAGCCTGCACCCTCACTGTCACTGCTGGTCCTTGTGTAGTCGGGTTCCTGCTTGGAGCAGAGCAAATCTTTGCTCAGTTAAGCGAGCGTCAGTCACTGGCAAGCTTGGCTGCTGGCCCAGGTTTGTTAGACTTTTCTGTGCTCCACCTGAATGAGATATTGAGGAGACATGGCTGCCTAAACAGTCGAGAAGCATTAGATGTGTGTTAGAAGGGAAAAAAGATGTTTTCAGGGGGATGACGGAATAATTTTCAGAATATAATTTACACTCATGAGCCTTACAATAAGAACTTGCATTGCCTGCTTGGTGACAGATCCCGTGTGATCTTGTTTAAATACCTTTCTCTGTTTTCTTGAAATGCAAGACTAGAAGGTAGTGACGGCTTCTGAGTGGGAAACAGAGGAATGTGCAAATCATAGCTTAGCAAGCTGAAACACTGATACATTCCTGCAAGGTGCTGAGCTCTTTCAGAGGTGCTAAATTACTGCTTTCAGCTTATAGCAATAGTGGGTATTCAGGTACTTGTAGGATAGTGAATTTAAATTGTTTGGTTGTTATCCACTCAAAATTGACTGGACTCCCTTCAAGTGGAAAGGGAGTAGTGGGAAATGAAGTTGTAAAGTTTTGGGTTGCATGAAGTTATTGGCAGTGGGTATTCTGCTCAGAGAGTAGAGGAGAATCAGGAACAGGGTAAAAAGAGATAAAACAGGAATAATTTTTTAAATAGGAATTGCTGGCAGAGCTATTAATCACACAAGTCTGTGAGCTCCAAGGGTTGCATGAGCAAAGCTACTATGCAAGAAGACAGATACTTTGCCAATGTCTTGAAATACACGATGAAAAGCAACAAGCAAAATTAAAGGGAGATAATGTCTGAACAGATTAGTTACATGTAATAATAATTAAAAAAATCCCAAGCCTACAGAAAAGTATCCAAATATCTTTAAAGATCCAAATCCCCAAGTGTAACTGTTGTTCTGGATGGGACAGCCTTTTACTAGTCAATTTTACAAGTTGCTAGTTTTGTCAGTCTCAGCTCTGAGCTTTGACTCATTTATACTAGTACAAATAAAATTTCTGCTATTTCTCTAGCTATACACTGCAATTATGACCAGTGTGCTACAGTCTGTGTTTCCTAGCAGGAGATTTCAGTGTGTCTGAAGAAGGTTAAAAAAGGAAGAGAAAAAGTCATTTTTCATTGCTCTTTGCAGGCTGCCAGATTAAATGGGGACTTGATGCAAGTAGAGGCTTTTTGCCTGAAAAAAGGAATCAAGAATGAGTAAATATAAGAGAAAGGCTTCAGACACAACTTGTATTATTGTATTTCTTTTCAAAATCTATACCATCATCTTTGAAATGATATCACTGCACTTGTTTCAGGGAAAACAACACAGGTTTAGGACTTCACACAGGGGAGTAATCTTTTCCTTACATGGGGTGATACATTGGTTTTTAAAGTCCTATTCTTGCAATTTCTAAAACCTTCTAACCCCTAATAAACAATTATTGATGTTTAATGAAAAAAGATAAACCTGAATTCTGCACTGACCTGGACTTGAGAAACAAACAGGGCTTTCAGTCAAGTCTTCACAAGCCATAAATCAGTGCAAAATTTAGCTCATATTGCATTCTCATTGGAAATGGGTTATATGATAATTTATGTTGAGCTAATCATAACGAAGCACCTCATAGTAGTGTCCTTCAAAAAATTTTAATCAAGATTGTCTTTCTCCACCTTTCCTGGTGCAATTTCAAGAGGTTTATTTGCATGTCAATCTGCACGTGTTACTGAAGCTATTGCACTGTAGCAAGCACAGCATCTCAGCTGCATACATGTTTTACAACAGCATAATGTTAGGTGACTCCTTGCATTTATTTCTGATTTGTGCTATGTGGAAGAGTCAGGCCCTTAATTCTCTTAAGCCTGGAAAACTAGGGTATTTCCAAGGGCCTGTCAGATCTGTTTTCAAAGTCTTTTTTGTGCTAATGCAGTGACTGTGCAATGAACAGTGTAGGGGACAAAACAGTTGAACCTATGGGAATCACTGAGATGGTCCGACTTTTACTTTAAAATCTATGTTAAAAAGTGTTCCTAAGTATGTTTAACATTTGCTTTAAGAAACTTGTTTTCTCTTGATGTTTTTGCCTTGTTTGTTGTGCAGTGAACAGCAAAGGAGTTACAGAGAACTGTCTTGGGCAGCAAATACCTGGAGAGTCCTCTCCAGGGCAAACTTGCCAAAAGCTCTTTATGTTAAGGACCATCTTATTTTACAGTACTTAGGCAATCTCTAATATGATGGGCTTTGGCAGTGAGGACAGAGTTGCTCCATAATTGGTGATAATAAACAGTTTCCCACCTAAGTATGTGTAATCAAGACAAACAGGGTGGGGAGAGGTGTGTTGCTAAGAGAGGGTGTGTTGGTTTCTCATGAAGGCTTTTTTCTTTTTCATAATTAAAGGCTTAATGTTATAAAGTTACACATGGGTGGACTCCTGGTAGAATCCTAGAAAGGATAAACAAGTTCTAAACAGATTTTGAATGGATATTGAAGACAAAGATTATGAGCTATGAGCAGAGGAGTTAGGCTTCAGAAGCCCAGCAGAGCATATTTTTAGGTAGACTGAAGCTTCGGCTCTCTACATGTCAAGTTTGACAGCAGAGATGTAAGTAATTCTCATGCCGTGGTGAAGTTTTAGATTTGAAGATGTGAGACTTGGGATGTGTTGAGGAGTGATGAAGTGGAGGAGTAGGAAAAGTGAGGTACAGAAAACATACTTGGACAACAGTAGCTATAGCCACAGCTAGGGGAAGCCGGGACAGCCGATATGAGAGACAGAAGGTAGAGATGTTGGTTCTTGGCAGATGCTTTGTAACTTTCTCTGCATGAAAATGTCAGGAGATGCTCAGTACATTTGCTCTTAGGTCCTGCCAAATCAGCAGTAACCACCAGGCTTCAGGTTTCATAATCTCATAAAATTAATGGAGATATTGCCACAAGCCACTTTTTTTCCCCCTCTCTCACCCTTTGCTACATTTTTTGTTTCGTCTTCTCTGCCAGTAAACATTAAAATTTGAGGTTGATGCATTTCCAAACTATCTTTTCCCTCCCACCAGTTGTTTCTGGCTGTGTTCCAAAGGAGAAAAGTTGACAGGTTTTCATTGGTCACTTAATTGTGTATTTCCATTTTTTTTTATGACTTTCAAATTCATAGTTTTGTGAGCTTAGGGGCTTTTGTGACAAGGTGCTAATGGGTTCCTGGCTGGGCAAGCACCTGTGTCAGAAAGTGTTTCAGTGTTGTCACATTGTTCCAGCTCTGACTGCTTCTGTTAGCTCACATATATACCTTTATTGCAACCTCCAATGTACTTTTGTTTGTGATGGGGGTATGTAGGATCTCCATGTACAAAGGAAGCTATTATTCTTCTGTAAAAGAAGCTATTACTCATAATACAGAGAGAAAATGGGAGTTTCAAATAAGAGCTCCACTCGTACACGTGTCTGAGAGACAAAACATCTTGGAGATACAGACCACTGACTTATTCAGGGGTTTTCATCTTATGATCTGAGAAGTTCTGCAAGGTGGGCTCGTGGGTAGCTGGTAGAGATCACATTGCTGGAAGACCTCATCTCCAACTGTTAGGCTGCATGAAATGATAGATAGCAGTACCCTACATGATTTCCTAATAAAGTGTTTCCAAATGAACTCTTGTAGCTGCTGTGCAGCCTTAAGACTGTGAAAGTGAAGAGAAATGGTGTTTGTGGCTTTAAAAGAGAAGCAAAGCATCCATAAGGTGATCTCTCTCTCTTAGACTGTAATCTCCATTAGGAAGAAGATCTTACATCCCCTCAGGATACTGTGTCTAAATCTGCGTGCTCCTTGCAGCAATGAATATCACTTCTCAAAAAGAAGGTGGACTGGCTTTTCATGCCTATTTTACTGGTACTGCCTCCAATACAAGTTATGTATGACCTGATACATCTGGGGGGAGATAGACTGGTTTCTTATCTTATGGCTATACAATAATTTAATAACTTAGTATTACATCTCATACAAGTTATGGATGACTCGATACATCTGGGGGAGATGTACTGTTTTCTTATCTTATGGCTATACAATAATTAAATGTTTCATTACAGTCCAAATGCGGACAGAATTGGTTGCAGTTTGTGGCCATTTACGCACTACCAACAAGTAAATCCAGTCTATGACTGTTGCACAGTGTGTTCTAAGGAGCATTTTCCATAATGTGGAAATCAACTATTTAAATGGAAAATTATGAGACATTTTTAATGCTTCCTAGTTTGCTCTTGCACATTGGTTTGTCCTCTACATTTTTCTAAAGTTAAATATCTAGCTGATGAACTTCTGGTGAGGAAAAAACAAGGTATGGCATGTTTGGGGTACACAAAAACCAGATTAACTTTAGAAATGTGTTTTTAACAGACCTTCTGAAACTGCATGAATACAACAAAAACCTTAACTTCCACATCTATAGGACAAGATATGAACAATAAAGGGTCTCTTGAGACTCACAGAGTGCACCCTGGCGTAGGTCTTACAAATAGTTTTTGTATATTAGTTTATCATGTTGTAAGAGAGAGATGGCAGGAACAGATGAACAGGATATATCAATGAGGTTTTTATGACCTAAATGTGCATATGAAATGTAGGACAGACTGGATTCAAAGTCAGTTCTCTATTGTGGAACCTACCTTTAGCATGGAATTGCAGTATTTTCCATTGTGCTCCAATGACAAAGACTGTATCATGCTAAAAACATTATGTCTAAGCCTATATGAATATATATATCTGTATTATTTTTCCCTCCCTTTTCCAGACTGATTAGCAGAAACTATTCTGTATGTGTCTATCTTTTTCAGTTGGTAGATATCGTTCATGATTTTTATTTTAACTGATCTATAACCATCTTTCCTGTTGCCTTATAAAAATGCACCTCTGGCCACTGGTGGTGATGATGTAGAGAATCTTCTGTTTTCTCTGTACAAGGAAGGCAAAATTACTTTTCTTGGAACTTTTTGTCTCTATGGGTTTGGGTGTTTTTTTGGTTTTGTTTTCTTTTTTTTTTGTGCATGCTGTTTCATTGGTCTTATAATTCGGCAATGTCCTAATACAAAGTTTGTCCGTTAGAAGCCTTCTGTCTACCCCTTGCTAATAACAATGACAATGCACTGGGAACTCATTTAACACATAAGCTGGACTGCAAGCTGTGCCCTGCTCGTGCTGCTGGGAGAGCAGCTGCTAAGGAAGCTGTTGAGACCCTTTGGACTTACTTGTCTTCCACCTCAGCACTGCTGTACTTGCAACTTCAGGGCTACTCTCTATTTGTAGCTTCATATCTGTATGCGATAGCCACAATATCATCAAATGACAGGACAAAATCTGTTTCAGAGGCCTCTGCCCAAGCCTCAGCACTGTGCTGAGGAAGCAAGACAGCAGCTCTAAATCAGATGGATATTTGGGGCTTGAAACTTGAACCTTGAGTCCTTGTAATCTATTGTCCCCACAACCAAATTCACCTTTCAGATATGCTGCTGTGAGAATTTGAGTAATTCAATGTCATTAATTAAGTTATTTTAGAAGTACTCCAGTGTAGCTGAGAACAAAATTAAGCCTCTAGTCTGTTCTGGGAAATTAGGCAGATATGTTTTTTTTCTAAGTGGTTTTTAATACATTTCATTAGGAAATTATTTGATGAATGTCATTTAGGCTTTGGGGAATGGTATAGTGTCTGGGGTTTGAGCAGCCTGACAATTTGTAGCTGGCCAAAAGGAATTAAAGGCTAATATCTTCACAGAACACTTCAATATTTTTAATCTTCTCTGCCCCCCCCCAACCCACCCCAAACATTGAATACTTCAAAGATGTCATAAAGCCATAGGATAGAAGATTCGTTCCTAAGGACCTCGGGGTGCTCCAACTGATTTTCCGAAATGAACTTGGCTATGTTAAAACTTAGCCATATTGTGGTATTAGTTTGTGTCCATGTCAGTTGTAATTTTCACAAGCAAGCAGTCTGCAAGGAAGAGGCAGAGATTCAATTATACTTAAGTTACGAGGCAAAATCACTTAGATGATGTTCTACGATGACTTCACAGTTTCTAAGGTACCAGAAAAACTTTATGCTGAGGCTGATGCAATATTCTTGGCCGCAGAACAGTTTATCTGAGTTCACTGGAAACCTGAAGGGAGGTGAATTCACCAAGGTCAGTGGCACAATTGTATAGTTTTTGCATCATGAATAAACATGTTCTCTTTCATGAGTATTCACACCTATGGTACTGGGCATTAGCTGAAGTATCCCAGCCAACTGATGCATCTAAAACAGGTTTGTTGCTGCTGAAGACAGTAAACTCTTAAATCTAGTGGATGCTGATGTAAATGCTGTTAATATAACTCACTGTTGTTTATTTTCAGTCCTATTCCATTCATCTTGGGAACAGAGAACGAAATCTGTCTGTTGGTTAAAATTTTAGGTGCTTTTTATTTTAATATTAGTGGGGTACATGGATTTTTGCAAAGCCAAGTGAAATCTGAAATCTGGCATACCAGACCCCTCTATTCCTCAAACTAGGACTTCATTAAAGGTATCATTAAAAATCACCTGCCGTATTTAGGAAACAACACTACTCAATCAAGAAGTGCTCATCGAATTGTGCTTTGGGCCATTTTTTTTCATGATAGTACTACTGTATATTAATAATCTTTATTTTGCTGCATAAAGTTGATGTGTTAGATTTTCTGTTTTCTCCAGTTATGCTATGTCCTTCTGATGATACAGGAGAAGCCTATACCTGTTTTTGCTGGTTATGTGCCTGTGTATGTTTGTCTTACATTGTCAGATTAATGCTAACCTATTGGCGTGTACCAGTGATGTTAGTGTAATTAGTTCTTACTGCTCTTAACACACGAGCCTTTCCTTGTCTTGGTTATTTCTTTTATGTTTCTTAATTCCTCTCTTCTACCATTCTGTTCTCATGTCTGGACCAAATTTGCTTTTCCTATGTATGCGCCAAATTACTACCTCTTTTTTCTTTATAAATATGTACCTTAAATTAGGTATGTTAATACTTACCTGCCAGAGAAAAGAGAAGAGAGGTGGAACAGGATCAGGATAGGCAAGAAAGTTTGGTCTGTTTGTCTGTCCTGCTTCTGTCTTCTAGCTTAAACCATATTGACTGTAATCTTGATTTATAACTTGTTAGCAGCGCAGAGCATCATTTCAGCTGCACACAGGACCATACCTACCTAGCGTCTGTGGCTGCTGTGTTACAGTGCGTCATGGGTTCAGCAGCAGCACTCATTTTTCTTTAAGCAGTAGCTGGTGTAGCACTGTGTTTTGGATTTTCGGCTTGGAACAGTGCTGATAACACCAGTGTTTATAGTTATGGCTTGGAGTGTTTAGGCTGGACAAGGACTTTCTGAGTTTCA
>JASSUY010020140.1:0-60051 GCA_032466535.1 Forpus xanthops
AGAAATTCTTTACTGTAAGGGTGGTGAGGCACTGGAATGGGTTTCCCAGGGAAGTTGTGAATGCTCCATCTCTGGTGGTGCTCAAGGCCGGGTTGGACAGAGCCTTGGGTGACATGGTTTAGTGTGAGGTGTCCCTGCCCATGGAACTAGATGATCTTAATGCCCTTTCCAACCCTAACTATTCAAGGATTCTATGAATATACTCATATGAAGAGTAAGATAGCAACTGTCGAAGTCAATTTATCTGTGAGTATACAATTTAAAAGCAGTGATAACAGTAGTTAGCTACTGCTGCTGATCCATCAGACACTCATTCCAACACCTATTGTATCAGTTGTCAAACTGATATAAGCATATCATAAAAAAGTGTAAATTATAGAACTGAGTGGTGCTAGCCAACTGCCAAAGCTATAGGAAATAATCAGAATGAGCATAAAGTCAAAGAGTAGAAAAAAAAAGGTAAAGCATCTTTGACTCCCTCTGCAGAGAAAGTGGGCCATTATTTTGTATTGGGCATGCAGTGCAAAAAGCCCAGCATCCTTCAAACTTCTCTTAATCTGGGAGAAATCTCCTGGAACTAGAAAGCTGCAACCAGTAATCAGGATAGAGGTTAGCCTAAAATCATTCTAGGTTCATCACTGACTGCATCACTGGGATCTGGTGACTAGAATACTTGCAAGACCTTAAAGTACAATAAAGCACTGATTTCACGAAGAAAATTAGGCTTCTTTTTCTCTAACTCAGGATCTTTCCCATAACAGTTTCTATACCTTACAGATTCTTTACTACAATACGTTTGCTAAGAGGCATTGGATAATTTCAGTCTTTCTCCACAAAACTTCAGGTGACATTAAAAAGCTTACAATTCTGCATTGCGTGGCAGTGGTTAAAGGAACACCTTATTTCACTGATATGTGACAGGATTATGATTTAATTCTAGTCACTGCAATGACATGATTTTATCACGTCTGATCCACTGAAGTCAATGTTAGTCTTTCTATCAACATAAATAACTCAAAATGAAATTACTTAAAAATACATTTTTAAACTATTACTAGCTGTCCCAGAAAAGGGATGTGCTGGCAAAATTTCTAGATACGCAGCATCTGTAAGTGGTGAAAATATTGAAATAATGTTTCATAAATAAAATTTTAGAATTTATAATGCTATCTTACTCAGATAAAAATAAGAAATGCTATCCAAACACAACTGCACGCTTCCCACATTGCATTAGTGGAATATATCCAGAATCAAACAAACAAGACAAATTACAGTACAAGTACTGTGGATAGAAATTAGCTGAAAGCAAGCACTAGTATTATAGTGACTGAGTTTTATCCATATACCAGTCTTTCAGTTTTAACTGCAACTTCCTATGGGTTTACACACGTATAGATTATTTACATGAGCCACCTGTATCCCGTCATTTATTGTAGCACAAAGAATCTGAAGGGAAAATTTTGAATTTGCAATTCAATAAAAATTATAAGGTCTGCTTAAAAAAACCACATGTATCTATCTGGAAAACAAAACCAAACAAACAAAAAGCCAACCAAACAACCAAAAAGAGCAACCCCAAAAATTATTACTGCCAAAGCAATGAAACACCAAAACTGATTTGAGTAGAGTCGTCATTACAAGAAAAAAATGGAAGGTCCTTCTATAATCTCTGTCGGTATTCAGCATGAAAACTGATTTAAAGCCCTGGTATTTTTAAACAAAACCTACCTTGTTAGGAAAACCTGCTTCATGGAGACCATCCTGATTTGGACAGAATTTACAAACAGTGCCAATTTTTACATACATCGACTAGCAAGTGTTACCAAGACTTCCAACATAACAGTTTGTGGGTGTTTTCCCCTATAGGAGCAGTTTATTAAAAAAAGGAAAATAAACCAATAAAAATCAAATTAAATACCTAGACAGGAATAGGCTCTACAACAAATACATAACATATTATAAAGCACCACAGTGAGACCACCACCAACATTTACAGAAGCAGACTAAAGAACATTAACATGGATGATGTTCTCTTGTATTAGACATCTTATTTCATGGCTTGTGACCTTTCAAGCAAACAGAAAACTTGGAAAGACAGTACTTCCCAGGTGCTTTATAACAGTTAAACAAAATGCAGAGATGATAACTAAGCTGCTGTTTTATTTTGGGCTTCTGGAGGTTGCAAGTCTCTCTCTACTTATATCCATACTTTTAAATTTCAGTATACTCTTCTGTGAGTGCAAGATGCAGTAAACCACTTTTCAACTGGGAGGAGTTGACTGGTACCTGTCATCCTCCGGAGATGCATGCTGGATATGAATCCTGGGACTAGTAGGTCGTCTCCTCTCTAGGGAGGGGGACCATCTACCCCTGTTTGCCCGTTCAATAAAACAGGAAAAAAATAGGATATTTAGTTTGTGATAAAATTAAATAAATGGGATTTGGGACTGGAAAAATACCCCAAAAAGTAATGAAAGTGTGTTATTTAAGTAATTTATTTTCTAGCAGTTTCCTAATCCCAAAGTATGGGGGATTCTTATGGGTGCTTACTGCAGTAACGTTACAGCTGAAACAGAGAATGGATGCCCAAAGGTTTAGAATTTAGACTGATATAAACCTTTTACAGATTGTGTCATTAAGACTTCAAATGTTCTCAAATGCTAGACTATGTTAAAGCCTGTCATTCAAACAGAAAACCATAATTCCAAAGCAGAAAAGCTTTTCAAAGACCATATACTAGCAATTCTCTGTCAGCTACTGGCTGGTATTTTGTTAAGCCTGTGTCTCTTGGCTCTCTGTGCTGAAAAACACATTCTCAGTAAAAATGTAGGTCTATGAACTAAGAGAAAAATTCTGAGACACAGAGTGACCCTTTCCTGGAATGCAATGAGAGTACAGGTAAATTAATCAGCTACGACCAGACTACACACATCTGTGGAGAACTACTGAGGTAACTTTTCTTTAAATTTAAAAGTATATATTGAAAGTGTATGTCATGAGCTTCCTCTTCTGTTCATTTCTCCGTATCACTGCAGTACATGCCAGCAGATTATTATAATTAAATTTAACAAAAAGGACCTGAACTGTGAATTAAAATTGGTATCTTACATGATTTCTTTTTATTGAAAAAGCTCGTTTAATTTAGAATGATATACACTATACCTATAGACAGTGTTGCTTATTTTGTTGGGGTGTTATGCAGTTGTAATAGTACAAGTGTACGTAAAACAACTTACAAAATCAAACTATACTGATTAATTTATGAACAGCAAAATGTCTACATAAACTTTGCATGACTATCCAGTATTTCACTTTCTGAGGCATCCTTCCAGTCCATGTAATAAGGAAAAGGGTTTGATTTATGGAACATGCAAATAACAAAAGTTTCAAGGTTAGCATCACTTGAGCAGTTAGGCAGATCTTTCAAAAGTTTCAAGAGCAAATAAGTTGTTAGTAGTTTGTTTTTTTTTTTCTCTCCAAAGCAAGAGATAAAGAAAATGTTAATGCACCAGTGCACTCAGTCAAAGCCCTTAATATGCTGATATTCCCTACAAATATTGAACAGCATTTGATAGAATTAAGTAGGTCATGCAGTACAAACTTCAATAACATGCTCTCATTCATTCAACGTTGAATGACCATGAGCCATAGTACAACGCAGACAAACATGCAATAACCTATTCCTTGGCTGAAATAACTGGAAACACGTTGCATACTAATGCAGTTATTTTAGACTGTACATTATCTTAAATGTAAATGGTGATATTCAACACAACTGTTAAAGGCATGCAATAGAAGCACCTAGTACTTCAGACTTACTAAAAAAGCTTAGGAAACTCAACCTGAAATCAGGATAGGTCTTAACTGGATCATGTGACAGCTCCAACTTCTCTGATATCTATTTATGAGTAGGTAGCAGGTAACTGTTCATCTTTGAACCTTGTTAGGTGTTAATGACCAGCTGATAGTGAACATCCTGAAGATCTTCAAAATGTTTTGCTGCCTAGTGCAATGAAGCACCACAGATCAAACACAGCCACAGGGCTGTATTTTGCAGATATGCTGATCCTGTTGTACATACACTAATCCCTGGGCTGTGCTTCCCAGTTTTACTTGCTCAGATCTTCAAAAACCAACCTCTCAGGACCAAAGCATACAAGCAGTACTGACCTATACAACTGCTTTTGTGCTAACTTTTAAAACACACAATAATTGTTTGCAACATAAGAAACTTAGGAAGAAGATAAAAGCCACAGAACATATTATAAAGTAACTACTACTGGCTGCAGTCTTAAATCACTCTGGGGAAGATGCTGTTATGCTGAGAAACCACTGCTGAATCAGTTCAGATACTGCACTTGAATCTTATGCCTTCTTGCTTTCCTGACTGAAGGCTGAGTACTGCAAACTAATTTCTCTCTTTTAAAGAAATTGAACACAATTTACAAGGGGAAAAAAAAGCCAAGAGTGAAAAGGACAGCTAAAAAAAATCATAAAAAAAAACCGAAGTAGTAGCTGCAAAAACATTTTAAATGGCATTAGAGGACATTTATGACTATGTTATAAGCTAACATATGCCTTGCAGATCACCACAGGACCTTCAACACCACAAACATTTTGAAAACAACAGTTTGGAATAAATGGGTGCAGGGAGGATGAGGCAGGCATGGTGCAAATGTACAGATGTATTAGTAGGGGCTGGATGTTACTGAGTATCCTAGTGTATGCTGTGCCACAGAGAAATACATAAAGGATTAAGTTCTGTACCAAACTATTCTGTTTACCAAAAAAACTTTAGCAGGCCTGTGCAAGGTCAGTTTGCCAGTCAAATTATATGGAGCTTTCCTTGCTCAAATGATGAAGCTTATAACACAAGAGAAGGAACGTGTTTTTTGTTATTGTTTTATATTTGTTTTAGGTGCAACTAACACTTATATGCCACATTCACATATACCATTGAAAGTAATTTTTTTGCTGGTAAATGTGGGCCAACATGACTTTTACTGTCAAAGCAGCATCTTAAAAACCAGTAACTACTCTGACCATTCTAAATTACATGACTGACATTGTATAGTGTTTAAGGATCGAAACCATCTCCAACAAACTACTGATAGAGAAATAGGGCTCATTGCCCATCAGTTGCACATGGACATACTATTTTGTTAACTTTTGATCTCAAATACAACCTAATTCATACCCTCTGATACAAAACATCGGGGGCAATAAGTAGAAATAATTTCTCATGGGTGAGAAATTATACTGTGTTCCTCTGATACAAGCAGGACCAACTCTACTCCTGATGGACGTTTATTTAATTTCTTCATACTTTAATACAGTCAAGACAATCTTTTTCATATTTTATATTACAGTGTTCCATTACATTTGCTTTCAAAAAAAGCTTTCCTACCATTTAAGATGAACCTGTCTTACTGCATTTTAAGTTCCCTATTCTCATTTTGTCCAGCACAGAAACAAAGTGCTTTCTACATACCTCTAACTTAATTCTGCATTCTTCAAACTAGGATTCCTCTATCAATACAGGTAACTGATCACTAACCTCATGTTAAAGTGTAAGCAGATATGTTCAACAGTGGAGAATTAAATCTTCTAAAATTAGCTTCTCCAAAACAAAAATATTAATTTGGTGGCTTTTATATATTAAATATAACATCTTCCTTCAAAAAATTGGGCTGTATTGGAAAAACAAAATCTATATCAGAAATAAAAGAGATATGTATGTCCTAAATTCTCTGTCAGAAACACACAGATCTTACTGCTTTCAACAAAACCATCATGAAAAAATTGAATATTAATTTCCTAAAAAGAGCTTTTCTGCACCCCCATGAAGGATCCCAAGAGAAAAAACACCTGTTTAGGACTTCTAAAAGCAAAGAAGTCAAAGTTTCCTAGTGATGGACAATTTTTATGGATCAAGCCCACAGACTACTGGCAAAACCACCTTTAGTAGCAGTACAGGCCATATACACAGATTAAACATTTTCTTTATGAGGAGCTCATGAAAAATGCTGCTGATTCTGTGTAGTATTTATTAGATAGAGGTTGTTGGACATGAATTGTAAAGACATACTAGAGCTAGGTAACATCAGTGACAGGTGTGGTTTTGTGTATCATATTTTAACTAGATATTTTTACAATTGCCAGTTATGGTTTCATTGAATATTCAATTTGATGGGTGGCATCTTGAAATAAAAGTACAAAACATACTGTTCATGCCCCTACATTATTATATTAGATAGCTACTTATAGATGAACACAGCTGTATATATATGCACGCTTAGTTATTATGCCGTATCCCTGGAAGTGGTCAAGTTCAGGCTGCACAGGGCTTAGAGCAACATAGTCTAGTGAAAGGTACCCTGCCTGTGGCAGGGGGGGTTGAACTGGATGATCTTTAAGGTCCCTTTCAAACCAAACTGTTCTACGATTCTGTGATTCTATAATTAATGTGATGCTCCTTTCATCTTTCTTTTTTCTTTTCTTTTAATCTAGAATGATATCCTGCATTTTATTGTGGCCTTATTTCTACCACACCTTTTTTTTCTATATATATTATCTGTGTTATCTTTACTCGACTTTTAAAAGCATTGATCCATCTGAGATCTCTTAGCAGAACATTAGCCACTCCTCTGCAACAAGGACACGATTTGAGTAAAGTTCAAATCAAGGATCAATGGGAAGTGGGGAGGAGAGAAAGGGAAAAAGGGAAATTTCACAAAAATCTTAGAAAAAAACTCATCTCAAAGGGTAAAGTATGGTCTGATTGCCTTTCTTCATTGGTCCTCTCATAATGAGAATGATGCAACTGTTTTAATGCTGTGGGTTGACTGACAAAGCAACTTTGCTGCTGTAGTTAAATATGCATTTCATAGATGATATTGTAATTCCACCATATTCCCACTCGATGGAAGCTTATAATTGCCTTTAGTGAAGCTAAAAATTTCACTCTAAAATAATGTAGTTCTAAGCCAAAAACTCATCAGATGGTGATGAAAAATTCCTTTGTGGAACAATCCAAATACACCAAATATGCCAGCGGTATTTGGTGCATTTGAACCAATATGGTGTGATATTAAAAATTCACAGAGCAAACATAAAATGCCTGCATGATGTATGTAACACAACAACACTTCAATCAAATTGCAAACCTATCTTCTTGCGACTTAGGTGAGCCTTAACATAATGTCAGAGTGAAAAAAACGTAATGCAGTGAAATGCCTTGTAACTGCAAAAGCAGATGCAGCAGATTACATTGAGAGAGCAATGAAGTTTGGCTGTTATGTAAAGAATACATGACAATGCAAACTACAGATCTGTTGAAAGATGAGAATTTTGTCATAATTTATGAATTATGTCACCGCCTTTTTAGCATTCCACCGAACAGGCAAGTCACAAACATAATACTTTTTAGCAAATGATGATGATCAACAACCAAGTGGTACTTTGGCAAAATACTTAACACTGCAATGCTATTATCAGCATACTGAGGACTTTTGTAAACAGTGACATCAGCTTGAACTCAAACAAGAAAAGAAGCCAGAAGCATTTATAAACTCCAACACACAGCTTACATGACATATATGAATATAGGAGCAAAAATGTCCACAAATACCAAAACAGACATGAATGTACAAACAAGAATGTGAAGGACTTAAAAGAAAACAAAACTGATAAAAATCACCAGCACATATGACAAAAAATTCATAAGTTTTTATTTTATACCTTTCTCGTTCTGGTGAATGCAAACTAGTATCTGGTCTCAAGCAGTTGGTACTAGCACTCCTAGCCCTGTCAAGGGAGGGCTGTAGTTCACTAGTGCCAGTGCATTGCATCCAATGGTAGAAGAGAAAGAAAAAGAAAACAAAGAAAGGAATACAATGTTAGATATTAACTCATAAAATAATGCTACCTTTACAGAAAATGTAGAATCATAATGATTTAATTAAGGAAAACATAAAAGAGCTGACTGGATGACGGTGCCAAGTTTTGTTTAGAAAATAAAAGCAAACAAAAGACTGCTAGAAATCTTTTGCCAAGAATGTTGAAATGTTTAAAACTGAATGAGACAGAACAACACCCACTTGTAAGAAAGTGGAATGAGAATTATCAAACAATAAATTTAAATCCTTATTAACAGCAGTAAACATTAAGTCAACATAAAAGGATGTGATACACCATATATTATGTGAAATCCTTTTTCAGTGAAGCCCATTTATTCTGCAAATCTATATTAGCTACAAACAGAAGGGGGCGTCAATCCTCAGTTTCTTACCTAACCAGAAGACCATCTCCAAATTTCAGTATTCGTGAGTTAAGGCAATCACGAAGGAGTGAAATATCCTGTCTAATCACGGATTTGGTCTTAGCACATGCAGGAAGAGTTGAGCTTTGTAAATTAAAGTTATTTGAACAGAATGAAAATAAATCTGACATGTAAATAAAATCTTATACGTTAACAAAATAATGTAACAAAAACATGCAACATATAATTTTAACAGTGAAGACAATTCTACCTAATACAAAGTGGTTTGGATTGGGTTTTATTTGCAATGTAGGGGTTAATTAAACAGTTATATGAGGCTACTGGAATTATATCCCTTACCCAGCTACAGAGATGAATGAAATATTTCTATTTTTCTGTTTAATAAGGCAAAACTTTATTTTTTTTTAATTTTTCTTTTTAAGGGACTAAATACTAAAAGGGGTCTCTAAACACTTCTTACCTGTATAGATTCCAATGAGTACCATTTTCTAGTAAAGGCATCTTGGGTGGCAATGTTTTATAGTGCCTAGCATAACTTCTTGAATGCGGTAGAAAAGAAAAGGAAACAAAACAACACAAAAACATGCCAGAAATAAAAAGACAGGTAGTGGTAACCCAAGACTGACCAGAACATAAAATAAATGCATAACGTTCTACTGCGTTTAATGTATGAGTAGATTTCAAACATATGTTTTCCTTCACTACTGCGACAGCTTTCCAGGGGACAAGTTTTTGTATTTACTCTTTTGTTAATATAGCCTGTGAACTCATGACAATACTAGCACAACTCAGATCTCTTTCTTGTAATGAAACTAACCTAAATTCCATTTCTAGAGACTTTTAATTAAAATATACAAGCTGTTGTAAAGGACTAGGTTGATAATCAATTTACTCTTTATTTTTCTTACTAAGACTTTAAGAGATTTTAACCTCTTCAGTAGCTAAGCATCAAAATCTTGCTATAGCAGTGATATATAGTATCACAAACTTAATTACAGTCGTATTAATGTCTGATATTTTAAATGTGAAAATCTTTTGGAAATGTTATGTAAGCTCCAAAATCTAGCAGTAATTATTATTAATAATAAGCTAATTAAAAATTGTAGGAGATCTACTACATGAGCCAGCACAGCAGCACTCTGAGATGTTACATGACAACTACCTAGTATCATCACTTACAGTGCATGAGATTTTAGAACAGGATTATCAAGCTCTACCCAATGAACATGGGAGAAATTCAAAGGCAGACAGCAGCTGCTGAATGGGGATCATGGCCATTTAATACTGAAAGGTTAAAATAAGCAAGTCCTAACAATTCTCCACATACCCTACCAGGACACAGCTGTGATGCTATTAGCAGAAGGGCCAGAAACCTTCAGGATTTCAAAGTTTCAAGAACAGGCCGTCCTAATAGGACATTCCAATTCCTGTTAGGCTTGTACCTAGGCATCACAAATACACAGTACAAACCCAGATATGTCATAGACAGATGAAACAACTCTTTGTCTGGAAACCCTACTGCCTGTAAAAAACGTGACAGATTTAACAGAGGAGCTTTGACTCTCATTGTACAGGTTTAGCAGCCATCGCTGCTGACATCCCTAGAAGAGGTCACGGTGATGTTGCGAAGTTGGAATAAAGGAATGGCCATCTATGAGGTCAATCTTGGGGCATACTAGCAGGTATTACCAATCAAAGTAGATTTGATCTAAGACATGGAATGCTACAACCCATGGTTTATGGCATAGGTATACGTCCTTCCACCATTTCTATCGTTAGCCAACAGTTGCATACAGATGGACAGGATGGACAGCTAGGACTAATACTATGCTAAACTGTTTTATTAAACTAACCATGTATCTTTGTAACTCGCACTATCTCGTACTAATACAGCTTTCATTTAACATGAAACCCTTAACAATTCCTTCCTATTTTAAACTGAAGCTGCCTCAATATTTAAAACATTATTCAGCAATCTGTCTAGAAACAAGGATAAAGCCTCATAATGTCTCTAATGTGAAAAATTTTAAGCCTCTACAAATGAGAAAGGAACAAAGCTGACAACCAATGCACAGATAATTTTTATTGAAAGGGTTTATGTGACTATTCAGTGAAGGATGAATACTGGCAATTTTCCACATATTATTCAAACTTGTATCAGTTTGAGAGCTAAATCTAAATATCTAATTATTGTCTACTATTGTCCTTATATTCACTTTTAGCACATTATTAGAGGTACCATGCTCTTTTATAGTATACAATTTCTTAAAGGGGTTAATTTGTTACTTTTCTTGATCATAAATAATAACAACAAGAAGTAAGGAAAAAGGCAAGAAAAAGCTGCACTCATTGAATTCAGAGAAGCTCTTACTTAAGTCTATTGCTGCCCATGCACAGATTTTAACTGGTCAACTAGCCAGGCTGGTTAGAAGACTTGTACAACTATTGGAAATCTATAGTGGCTGGGCAAAGTGCATAAAAAGTTCATAACATAGTATTTACTGTGTTATGTGAATAAAGTGAGAATTTAAGAACTGATACTGAAGAATTCTAATGAAGATTATAATCTTTAAGAGGAAAGAAAAAAGCAAAGAGCTGGGGCAGGGAGGGGGGTGAAGCTATTAAGATGCAGCAGAAAGCAAAAGGCAGGAGGATGCAGGAAAAGACAGGAGAAGAAAAGGAAGGAGGCAGGAAAAATTGCTATTTTAGGACAATAACCAGACATAAAATAGCAGGGTGTGAAATTATTAACCTTTAAAACATAAAATATTGCGGGAAAAGCTTTTTTATCTTAAGTATGAGAATGAAATACTTTATACTGATAATAAAAACTTATATTTTAACAGCTTCACTGATGCACAGATTTTGGGGAAGTTTTTTACCTTTATACTACTGTGTGCTATAACAGAACTCTATCACACTGCCTTTGATGCTGTTTCAAATGCAATTAAGAGAACTAAATCAACGCAAGGCAGATTAAAAAAATCTCCTCTGCAGGGGAAATGCTAAGCCAAATAAATGAGCATGTACATTAGACAATACGGTTTTAAAAGCTGGACAGTTTTAAACATGCAGCACTGACACAAAGCTCTTAGCAACACCCAGTTCCTGAGCACAAAAATGGTTAACTACTTGGTTGAAGCAGTTGAATGGTTGACTGCTTCAACTGCAACCTATTTTTTTACTGATTCTAAAAGGAAGATTTTCTACGCAATCTGACATGTATTTTTAACAATGTTGACACACATGGTGAAAAAAAAAAAGGTATAGGGGTGAAGACAGATTTGTTAGATAAAGATATTTCAGTCCTGTTTAGTTTCACATGAGTTGAGACAGGGTGCTCCGAACTCTTCACCAAGAGATTACTGACAACTGAACATGAGCCCAAACTACAAAGTTTATGGATGCATCTAATTTATATCACAATTTGTAGATGCAAACCCAAGTAATACAAGACCCCTCAAATCTGGAGCTTCCATTGAGCCCTTATTAATTAGCGCTTTTTCCTCTACAAGTGACTGAAATCAGCATGAGATTAGTTGCAACAGCATTAAAGATTGTTGGCTTGTGTGTGGCTGTAATATAAACATAAAAATACAAATAAGCAAAAACATAAAAACAACTAAAAAGAAGTGTCTGAAATTATAACAACGCTGCCATGCAAGGGGAGATCAGGACTTCTGTGACTAGACAGAAAATGTACCAGAAAATACAACTCCAAAATCAGAATTTCTTCAACTGCTTTAATCCTTTCTACTGAAGTTCACAAACATATATACACATCTCAATCTGAATTAAAACAAACAGAAAGGAACAACTGACACTGGGATCATAATGTACTAGAAGGTCTTTACTTACTGAGACTAAATACCACCATGGAAAAAAAAGTTGGGCACACAGAGACAACTAACCAGATGCGTTCATGATTACCAAATTCCTGTATTTACCTGATGGTATGTAGGCACTCTGCACTTCTTCCTCGTTTTGCTCTGGGCAGCATAAGAAGCTCACTGCACAGACAGGATGGATGGTGAGTGAAACAGGTATAATTATGAAGCATTAGATGACATGGGTTATGCCAGTGATGCGCAAATGAAAACATAAAAAAGAAACAAGAAGCTTCCAACCAGATAGATAGTCCGATAATGTTCAAACCCAGGTGTACTTCTCAAAGAGTATGAATGAAAAATGCCTGTGATAACTCCATTTTCAATAAATTCCTTTTAGCGTGGCCCCTAATTTTGTGGGATTTCTCCTTTTAAAATTCAGAAGTACTTTTTCAGAGCTCTTCATGACAAAAGTAGTCCATTTCTCTAGTAAAAAGTAGCACACTTCTCTAATAACCTCCTTTCTTATCAACTAATTAATGAGGAAATACTTTAGAAAACAAGAATTAGGCTGCTGTTTGGTTCTGACTTTTGGGTGGTTTGGGTTTTTTTGTGTGCGCTTATTTTTCTTCCTCAGCCACAACAACACACATGAAAAAGCAGGAAGGGCTCACTGAAGATTGATTTATGGGAAGACAAAAAAAAATGCTTATCAGCTGTCACAGTTTTTGCGTCTTATTGTTTCCAACTGAGAAAATCAACCACCTATTCTATTTTTTTCATTTACTGTAACCAACACATACTACAGTCAGCAAGATGGAAAAATTAATCTATATTTATGCCTATGGAAAATATGACCATGACATGAAATATCCCTCAAATTAATCCTCTAGTTTTACACACTTTAGCATATTCAGAAAGACCAAGCACCAAACCTCCTAATCATCATAAAGAAGAAATCAAAGCTAAACTTCATGGAAACATGCATTTTTAAAAGAAGCAGGGAATCATATGAAGTACTATGGTGACAAAGAGAGAAAAGATTACAAAATATATAAAGCAGCAGTTGTTCAAGGTGTTTTGTGCTTCACATAATTTTAAAATGACCCATTTAATTGATGCACTATAAGTAATATTTCTCTAAAATTCAAAATTGGGCAGCTTGAAATAAGGGCTTGTGAGTCACAAGTGAGATTTAACTTTGCACCTGGAGCCACTAGCCTGATTTTGATGCAATAAAATTTATTAAGTTGTTCTTTTTTTTTTTTTTCTACAAAAATTCCCATTCATAAGCTCAGAGAACTGACAGAACTTAGATTAATATTCAGGTTTCCAAATTACAAATACACATGTATTTCAGGAGAAAAGTTATCTTTTTTTAAGAGTTGTGAAGTAGATGAGAAGTCCACACTAAATCACAGGCTACTTTGTTAATATCTGCTCTACCTTTGCTAAGCCAAAGAATTTCTATTGCAATTGGCCCACAGCAAAAGTAATATAGAATTAATTCAGCAAATGGATATAGAATAGCAAATCCACCATGAAATCTTAAAGGCAAAAGCAAAGCAAAATAATCCATCACAGTAAATAAACAACAATGTAAGACAATATTCACAACGTTCTAATAATTTAAGTGTGGTTTGGAGATATTAATACCAAAGCTATTATTCTAAAACAAGTGTTTTCTAATTTGAGAGTTTTAGTAGCCATATTAACAGGTTTTATTTTAGAATAAAAGAAACTAAAAGAAAATGAAAAAGGCCACGTCTTTGAAAATTGGATGATGATCCTTCGCTCAGAGTGAAGTATACTGCTTAGCCAGATTTCCTAATAAAGAGCTTTTCATAACAGAATTATACACACATACATGTGTATATATATATATATGTATATAAATACATATGAAAAAGGTGAAGTGGACAAATTAGTTTCACTGGAAATTTATCTTACTACATAGTTTAGCAAGAGACTACTGTAACTATTTTTATGTGGATCTATTCAGAATATCCAATATTAACTTGGGACTAGTAGCAGATTGTTGAGCAAGTGATCAAAAGTAATCAATAACTATAATTTCTGCTGTGTAATTGTTGGGTAATTATCTTTCAAGCCAAATTATGTTAGGTATCTATATTCATAAGTTTGTTTAGATGAAGGGTTCAGTAAATGAACAACACGTAATACTTATACTACTATTGACAGTAATACATAACACTGAATAAAGATATTTTTTTTTTTAATCTTTGGATGTGACAGACAATCTTCCTCAACAAAAGCTGGTTTGATCTTCCCCATGCTGCTGCACTTATGTAGTGAAAGACAGTGAAGCCTGCGAGAGTTAAACAACTGAAGATATCTGGGGAAAGGTGAAAAGGAAAACATGGAAAAAGAGACCAGTGCAGATAAGATTATTACTCAAGGAGAGTAAGTACATGGACCCTCTATAAATACTGCAAATGTCTAATCTTTAAACTTGTGAAAAATATTTTCTGAATGCTGAAAAGAACTGAAAACTGTCTTACTCCTCTAAACAAATCCAGCAGCACATTACTGCTGTGGCTCTGGTCTGATGGCTCATCTCCAAGAAAGCCCCAATGCACGCTCTGCTCTCCAAGCATAATCCATGCATATATCATAGAATCATAGAATAGTTAGGGTTGGAAAGGACCTTAAGATCATCTAGTTCCAACCCCTCTGCTCTGGGCAGGGACACCTCATGGTTTGAGGCTTCACAGGCAGAAAATTTTCCATACAGTTAACTGTCTATTTCTACTGAAAAAAAGCTACTTTTAAATGTCTCTTCCTCTTCAGATCTGCTGAATAAGAAATCTAATAAATATCTTCAGGAATCTTTTGAATATATCACTACTTCAATAGATAACATGAAACATTTGCAACAAGTGGAAATTACTTGAATTAGCCTGACTATAAATCTGACTACTACATTTAAAAAGCATTTCAATTCATCTTTGAGAGGGAATTCAGTGTAACAATCCAATTTAGACAATTCTGTACATATTTCATGCCTATAAAGTTGAATGTAAAAATGTTCCAGCTGGCTCACTAGTTTCTACATGTGTGTTACTACATTTAAAAAGCAAAATAGGCAAGATCATTTTTCAGTAAACACCCTGCAAACACTGATAATCTATGTGATTGTCATCATTACATTTCCCAAATACTGAACTAAAATACCTTTTCAGATTTCTTTCAGCTATGAACTAAAGAGAAATTCCTATTCTCTTCCATGTTTTTTAATAAATTCCTACATATCTGAAAACAACGCCTACTAGGAGAGACCAAATGTTCTCTGAATAGTGTAGACAGTGCATGTATTCCAGGGAGACATGTGCATGCACCACGCACCTAAGATTGGAGGTTTTCACTATCCTTGCTATACATGGGTATTGTAGCAAGTTCACCAGAATGTTACATAAGAAGCTCTAAGGCTGCACATATACATGCCCAAAATCTATAAGCACAGGAATGTAAATCATAGCATATGCAACTCCTAACCAGCAGGAACATATGTCTAGTAATTTACTGGCTACTGAAACAGATAAATTCTGAGTTACAGAAATAGCTAGGGCATACATGTAGATATATAGTTTTCTAGCAAAAATTTCTGTGCTTCATTCATGAAACAAACATCAGAATACTCTGGGCCAAAACCCCAAGAACCACTAGTCTAGACAGCTGCTATTACTGTCAATGCAGTGCAGAGTTTTACCAAAAAAGACCACTGGATGTGTCAGTTATTATGAGTTATCTCCCTTCCCCACTACTACCAGTCATGTTTCTACTGAATACTTGAAAATTAGGCAAACCAACAAACACACTTTTAAACTTTTATCGAGGTTCAGGCTGACAATGTACCTTTCTTGATCAGACAAATACTGACTGTCCATGTCTCTGGATCTGTAATCAACTGGAGTTCTGGAGGCATCATGGTGTCTAGTTGGAGAACGTGATCTTCTCATTTGATGAATTTCATCTAAACTCCTGGAAGGCAAAAACATGCATAAAAATTTTGGTGGTTTTTTTTTTTTTTTTCATAAATAACACTGCTCAGTGGATTATAGTACAAATTGTTTGAAAGAAGTTTTTGATCATTAAATTGTTAATACATGTCTTTTAAAAAAGTACTGCTCCCTAAAATTAAGAAAAACCCGCCTCCAAGTACAGAAAAGCAGACATTAATACCATATTTAGAAGAATGTGCCAGTTTCTGTGTAAATTGACAGATGTAATAATGGCACTTTCAAAGCCTGTACTTAAAGAAAAACTGAAATAACAAACAAACGGATAATATTTCACATAAAATTAAGTTTCACACATTCGTAGATTCACAGCCAGATTTTGAAAGGGCTGGTTTTGGGCCGACAACTTTTTGCAGGTATCTCCAAGCATTCTTTAAGAAATTCTGGGAGAGGATATGGGAACATGTAGTAGATTTTATCAATTTCAAACTGTTATACAAAAGGGGTTTTGTGCAAATGCAGGTAAGCTCTGACCTCCATGATAGTAATTTAAAGGTCTATTCACATGGAAAAGAACAAGAAAGGAAACTCATGCTAGAAAGGCAGATTCTTCCTTTGGTTTGATAACTGCCACTGGAATGAGAAGCATTAGTTTTCAAAGTATAAAATGAAAGGATGGGTGGAATTGACTATAAATTATTTCATTTCTGCATCATGCTTGCAGATATAAAGATACAAAAAGAAAATACACAATTGTTTACAAAAGCAGGATGAGGAGCTCTCATTCTCTCTACTATTAAAAAAAGGTCAGTGCCACAGTCTATTTTATGGACAGCCAAACTTTTCTATTTCTTAAGGGTGCATTCTGAGAAATACAGCAGCAAGTGATTTGATGGGTAGTGAAAAAGCTTCATCCACAAAATCTGAGGTACAAGAGGGGGATGCATGCAGGGACTTGAGAAGCACATGAAATTTCAATTCAAAAGAGAAATATATATGGCATGGAGGATGAAAAGAAAAAAAAAGCAAGACCATCAGGATTTTCAACTGGGAGGAGAAGCTGGTTTTCCACAATACAACATCATTTTGAAACATCGCAGATGTCGGGTATAAAATGATCAGTGATGGAGCTCAAAAAACCCAAACAACCACCAGACACAGAAACAATGGATGACAGGACTGTAGCACAGAAATTTGAATACAAAATCCAACTAGAAGGATAGATTTTCAAATGATTTTTAAATGACCACTGCTAGTGGGCAGTAGTGTTGGTAGTGCAACATTTCAAGCTCTTGAGTAACTCAAGAACAAAGCTTCCTAGAAATTGGAGAAAGGAAAACTGCTAAAAACTGGCTGATTTTTAGGGTTCCATGAGAGATTGCAAGGGAAGCCTATTGCCCTGCACAATAAAAAAAAAAAAAAAAAAAAAAAAAACCAAAACCAACAAAATCAATTATGTCAAGTTTTCTGCTTAAATAGCCTGTATTAACTTTTAAAGAAAGCATAAAGCATCCAAACAAAAAGCTAAAAAAGGATCCTCCTACTAATAGGTTGTTTAGTAAAAGCAGCAAATGCAGAAAAAGATGATTTATAAATCACTATCTGATTCTGTATTTAACATCTTCCATTAATGAATGTCATATTATAAATACAACTTGCAATTTCAGCTTGCTGTTACTTCAAAATCAGTTCAGCTCACACTTACTATATAATTTGTACATGTCACAATTTATTAGCCTACAAATGTACTTAAGCAGCTTCATATAAGACTCAGCCACTGACTGAAGAAAGCATTTCCAAACCTACGTATTAGTTATGGTACACAGATGATGAATCACAGAGAAAGGATCAGTAAGAAGAGGTAATATGATTCATCCTATGAGTGCTCTGAAGTGGTTAATAAAAACATACATCAAGTTAAAATACTGCACTATTAAGTTGAGGTAGAAAAAAGTTTCAAAATTGTGAAAAATTGCTGAGCAAAAGTTAATAAAGACAAATTATACAAACTTGAAACCACCCAATATTTCATTAACTTGTGATGCCTACCTCTGTAATGGCACATTTGGTAAACGTGAACGGGTCCTGCCCTGATCGTCGCCACGGTGAGGAGATACAGATCGTGAACGATGATGTGTTGTTCTTTGCTGTTCTGGCACAGTTAGTGTTGTAGATTTGCTGTCTCTAGTACTAGATCTATAACCAACTGACAAGAGGGCAACAAAATGAAATTAGAAAATAAAAGTCTGGGTTTGAAAAGAAGTCAGACGGTTAGTCCTCCCAGAAACACACATCTAAATGCTTACGCATCTTTCAAGTCGTTATTTAGCTGTTTTACACCCTGATGTATCATGCAGCCAGAATAAGCTACTAGTATTACCTTTAAATGTCTACATGCGCAGAGAAACAGATGTTTTTTATTATGTACTGCAAGATGTGAGGGAGAGGACTGAAATACTTTTCTGACTTGGAGAACAGTACTCTGAGCAACTTGTATTCCAAAACTGTTGTAGGAAATACCTGAAAGGAATCCAACCAATGTAGGTTTGCCTCATCTAACAAATGGAGAAGGCATGCTTGTTTTCAACACCACAGACTCATCCATGATTGCTCATATATAAAGCATCCTTCTGACCCTTCTTTCAATTAAACACAAAGATGTCCTCCTACTGAACCTGGCCAAATCCACCTACTTAAAATAATTATGAGCACTTAGAGTACACTGCACAGAATAATGGGTGTTGCACACTCTACAGATATTTTTTCAAAATACTACGAATGAGCTCCAAAATTTCTCATAGTTCATCTTTACACAGGATTAAAATAAAAAATCAGCAGATATTAGTACATTTTGAGATGTTGCTATTCCCATGCCTTTTTCCAGGTAGCACACTTACACACTTTGAATCCCATCCTAAAGCTGCAAATTAAGCTCGTAGGATGAACAGCTTTCAAAAGGTGCCTGTTGTCTTTCCAAAAGAGCATTAGGAGATTTGCTCAGACTTGAGTTGCTCACTTCTAGACATTCAAATAAGATTACTAGAATCTCTTGAGAGAAAATCCCCTAATGACATAAATGGTCATCCCTTAAATCATCCCTTAATGACTTCAAAAATTATTGATTAGATTCTAAAATAGTAATTTTGCTGCTTCTCTGAGATTGTCTAACATCAAATTCCTGAAATGCATTATTTTGTTCATCTAAAACCCCAGCTTGTATCAGAAATTTCCTTTCCATCAGGAAAAAACTATGATTTAGTCAGTTGTTATTTGGATAAATTAAGTAAGTTTCACTTTTTAATAATCTTGTTATAGTTTCAAGTTTGGATTTTTCGTATTATGCATAATTGTTTTAAGGAGCTCTTATCTGAAATTCTACCAAACTGTTATGGCCTTCTCCAAATTGTGGCCCATATAGAGAGTCTATATTAGGCTTGGCCATGTATTCAACGACAATAACCTGCTTAGTTGCAAGTCTGAATCCTGATCACAAACATCAAGGAAGTATACATGCTTTCTTCTGAAATTATACATCAGTTTACTAATGTATTCTAATGAACATGAGCTTATCTGAATGCATTATGTCATTATTAAACCTGGATAAAAACACTTCATTAGAACAGTGATAAGCAATTCTAAAGTAAGAATATCTTCCACTATAGGAGAGATTCATCTTAGTAATGCAACAATGTGAAGAGGGATCTTCTAGATGAAGCATTTTATCACCAAAGGAATTTAAGACTGTTTTCCCTGATTATACAGTTTATAATATCACAGCCTCCAGATCTGTGTCCACTTTTATACAGTACAGAACAAACTAGCCAAGTTATCCAAAGGTAAGGAAAGAGCACCCTGATGCTGTAGTACTCCTACAGCAGCTTTCAGCTTTACACCACCTTTCCAGCAACTTCAGTAAATAAAAAGAAAAAAAAAAAAAGGCTTCTAAAAGTTCTTGTCTTCAATATTTACCACTACAGATATGATAGCAAGGCAGACAGGAAGGAGACAGTGTTGACAAAAAGACGATTACACTCCTAATAAGAGCACATCATGTAGCTCAGAAACAAACATCAGGGACAATAATGTTGAGTGCATGTGTGGTCTGTTCTCAAACAACACTGAGTTAGACATGCCAAATAAAAATAATAAATGTAATTTCATATTTAAAATGTGACATTATTCAAGTTTGGGGAGGGTAAGGGTTATTGTTTGAAAACTAGAGAGAACATGGAGAAAAAACTTTGGAGATAGTTCACTTGTATCCACAAAATTGCTTATTAGTTAACTAAAAAAACAGCAAATGCTTGCCACTTAAAGAGTATTTTTAATAGCAAAGCTGTACTGAGTACTGATTGCAAAATAGGGCTGTAAAAGCTGAAAGCATACGTGAAATTATCTACTGTGTTTTATCAATCTTTTATTCAAAAAAGGGAGCTCCACATGTACACTTTCTCATGCATGAAGAGCCTTGCAGAAAACATCTATTTTTTTTTGTAAGAGGAATTAGAAAGACTACACATGACAAAAGCTGAATGCATCCATTTCCCCAGGATGACTAAATCTAACATGTATGTGTTAAAAGATACTGCATTTTCGAAACAAGCTTATTTTAGATAAAATTCTGTCATCTGTATCAGAAGGAACACTAGTTTACACTTATTTAACACTAAAGTAAAAGAAATCCAAAATTCTTTTCCAAGTTTTAGGCAACTGTAATGAAATACATACATTAAAAAAAATCAGTTTAAAATATATTTCCAGAGTATCTCTATTCTGCTTAAAAAGCACACCAAGGATTGTCCTGTAAACTTAAAAAAAATCACATTCTGTACACACAAAGCTTACAGAAGAGAGTAACATCAATTCACATTTATTCTAAGTATTAGCTCAAGTATTGTCAAGTTGGTCAAATAACATCCATACTTCCATATTGACCATGACAGTGACAGCAACCATAACAGTTCCTCGTATTTTCAAATACAAGGCCCTGTGCTCTCAAGACTGAGCAGAGAATTTTTTTGCATGGACCAGCATGATAGCAGCAACCAAGCTTATGGTCATTTTTGCAGAAGTTTCTCAGATGCTCATGGGAAACTGTCAGGTGTGACATGAAAAGGAAGCTGGATGGATGATGAAAATGGTTGACACCAGAATTTTAATTATTTTAAGACAACACATACAACAAAAAGGCATTGTGTTGATGTAACGCTGCTGCTACAGGAGGAACGTTAAGTATGGTGCAACCATTTGTACAGATTGCATATGATCGAATAATAAACTGCTCTGAAGAGTTACACATAGCATAAGCAACGCAGCTCATTAAAAATACCCTACAGGATATTGCCAAGGATACAGAAGATTTTTTTTCTTTTTGATTAAGAAAGTTACTGAAGTTTTGCTTAAAAAGATAGGCCTCAAGACGTGTTTGGTTTTTATTAAATTCTTTACTGATCCTCTATGGACCCTTCCTATATACTTGGTACTGTTGAGGCCACATCTGGAGTCCTGGGCTCTCCAGTACAATACATAGAGTTAATGGTGCAAGTCCAGTTGAGGATTAGAAAGATAATTAAGAGACTAGAGCATCTCTCATATGAGAAGAGGCTAAGAGATTTATAATAATATTTTCTTCATGTAAACAGATGTGAGCATACCATAAAAAAAAATATTCTGTTAAAATTGAGCTTCAAATTAAAGTTTGAGCTGTTGATATAAATTTCTATGAAAAGTTCTGTAAGATGATGTTAAAAAATTATATATACATCACTTAAAGTTACTAATAATAAATGAAGACAGTACAATTAAATGAAAGATAAGACACATCTGTGATACGACAAGGGAATAATACTTTTCTTTAAATATTCTTGAAGTTATCAAAGTGCCATAATTTTTGAAGTAGCAGTCTTCCATTGAGAAGCAGTGATTGTTTGCACCTGCCAAAACCTCTAGGGGCAGAGTTTTCTCTGTTACTACTAAATGCAAATCCTGCATTTGCCATAACAATTGGTAAAACATTTGAAATTATAGTTTTAAGGATTTAATGCTAATCAAATTAGCTAAAATATTTTCGTCATTCCTTTTTTAGCTCATTATGGTGATCAATGCGCTTCCACATTAAGAAGTTATGTGCCTATTTTTTGGAAAAGGAGCAATAACCTTTGCAGAAAATCTTGAGATATTAAGGCAAAATAACATCTTCTGAATATTTCATGAAAAAAAAAAAACAACTGCAAATATGTATCTTTAATAAAGGCAGAGCTTATTCATCATACATAACCACCACAGTGGGTAGCAATGGCAAGTAAGTGGTTAAGGTATGAAAAGGGGCTTTAAAGGGAAACTTTTGGAGTTGCACGTTGTAAACACACGGGATTCTTACTTCTGGTAAGTAATACCTTAATCCTAGACTAATCTAGTTGAAGCCAATAGAGACTATGCCAAAATGGTCTGCTTTGTCATCCTGCATTGCGGGCAAATATGAATATTCATCATTCCCTCCTACATATACTGCGCAGGTGAATGCATGGGAAATCTGGACCAAATAAGAGTTGTAGAGCACTCTAGTGAGGTCCACGTATTGGGGGGCAGGAGAAGGGAAAAGGTAAACGCCCTGCAACACAACAAGGAACTTTCATGTAACTTAGTTTCAACAGAGACTGTTGGATGGAGAAGAAACTGCACTATTCTTTCAGTGCAAATGAAGGTAGCAGTCCAAAATCTTGGAAGACTTTGCAATGTGATAAGTAAGGAAGGTTGGATAGAAGGTAGAAATACATATCTGAACTTTGTGTCCAGGGACATTTGTTCATCTGTGCCCAAGATTCTTGAGCAATTGAGTAGATGGTGGGACTGGCAATCTTTTCCAGCTCTCACTGCAAAATGCATTTTCATATGCTGTCTAGACTGTCCCACATTTGTGGCTGATGGCAATTTTTCTTTGCCCCTCTGTGCCTCAAGTTTAACTCCCATTAAAGAATTCAGGTTGCATATGTGAACAAAACCCCCACACTTGTCTGTATACTCACTTCACATAGGAATCACAAATAGATGCACTCCAATTATGACTGCCAAACAAATGTATCCAGTAAACACAAAATAGACAAATTTGTGCTTGGTCAGGTCAGCTGCCAGATTGTTTCTGATCAGGTAGACTTCAGGAGAAGCGTCCTCAGCATCACTTTAAGAGTTCAGTTTAGAGACTCTCAGCTCATTATAAACCCTATCGATACAGATTAAATATTACTGTTTTATACAGCGATCTCTGAAATTCAGAGTATGGACTCATGCATTCTTCAAAGGCACATCTGAGCATGGACAGTCCCAAGAAATTCCCATAAGAATCAGTTACTTAAGTGATGACCCAGTGAACAGAGTCCAGTGCCTTCGACTGAACATTTTTGAGTTTTCTGTCAGATGGAAAATGATTTCATATGGCAAACAGATGCCTTGAAGAACTGGCAGCTAAAAAAAAGCCCTGATTCTTAATATAGCCTAATGAAACCTTAAATGTAAGTAAATCTATACAGATATGCCAGGAGCCACATTGCCAACTAAAAAAAGAAATAAATAGGCAAAACCATTTAGAACCTATGATTTATTTTTGTTATAAATATCCATCCTCTCACCTGATGTAAAAATATCAAGAATAATGACTTCATTAAAGCAAATATTATTACTAGATATATCAGAACAGATTTCCCTCTTAGTTACTCAGGCAGTAAGTGTATTAAAGTAAGGAAAGAACCCAAGCAAAATCAATGGAAGGAGAATTTGGCTCAGTAAACATCAAAATGATATTGGGTTAATAAAATACATTATTTATTTGTATGGTTATATAAATTGTCAGATTATTTTAAACATAGATCAGGAAGATAGAAAGCTTTCTAAATCCCACCATTATTTGATTTAGTGATTTTCATTAGGAAAACTGATTTAGTGCTGGCAATGACATACTGACTCTTCAGTTAGTTTGGGGCAATTGTGAAACATATTCATTTGACTTGTGGCAACAGCCAAATAGAAGTCAAATAGAATGTGATACCAAAATGATCCTCAACATTTTCAGCATGTAAGGAATGCTGAACTGAAAGTCAAACCATGATAGTCTAATACAACTATATATTCATGAACATTTAGGGGTAATGACAGCTCATGAAGGCTTATGAAACTAGAAAAAATAGCCATGCTCCATGCATCTTAATCTACACTCATGCATTCGCAATAAAATAGATGGGAGACTGCATTATATGCAAGCTTCAAGCAAAATGCAAAACAAAAAAAAATGAAACAAAAAACTTGCAATAAACACTGAAATCTTAATTTTGATTTTTAAATCATTTTAAAATTTAATTTATAGTTTAAATAATGCTTGGAACATTATGCAGTGTTGTGGTTTAAGCACAAACAATTTGAACCATCCAGTGGTTCACATATGGACAATGAGATGTAAAAAAGATATAAATGAATGGATAGAAGAATCTTTAAATTAGCCATGATTTAGGTCAGGTACCATAGATTAATCATGAAAACTTTATTTTTTTTTCATAATGCACTCTCCAAAACAAGTATCCTCAAGATTCCAAAATGCTATAAAGAAATAAAAACAAACAAGCAAAAAATAATAATAATAATAAGAAAGCAGGACCATGCTGTTCACCCACGCACCTGGAGGAACAACTCCAATACCATCATCAACATCATAATCTGAGATGTCACTATCACTGATTGGCCGAGATCCTGCACAACAGTAAGGTAAACAAATACCTGAACATCTGGTTGTGTTATAAAATGTAAAAATATGCTCATTTAATGTACTAATGAAATTAAAAGATGATTTTTAAGTCTAAACAATAGAGAACTAAATTGCAGTGACAGACAATTCATGAGACAGCTGAGCCAATTTAATATCTTAGCAGCTGCTGCAGCCTCCTTTTCCATTCTCTTTCCCTCATGTCCACAGTAATACTCTACTAGGATATTTTACCTCACTAAACCTGCAAAAAGTTAACTGTAAGAAGGAAGAAAAAAAAACCAAACCTTTTGTGCTATTTCAGGGAGCAAGCTGAATCAGCTTGCTCAACAGGAAAGGAGAGGTGGCAGCAGATGGTGAGAGAGGGGTAGAGAAAACAGCACTGCCAGCTATTAGGAAAGTTCAAATGCCTCATCTTTAATCTGCTCTCTCTATACATATCCTCATGTAGCAATTACAGCAGTATCACATTTTTATAATTCATTTCTGAATGTGCACCAATTTTCTATGCATTGGCTGGAATGAATAAGTTTCATGTTTAAGAAAAATCAGAAAAATAGCTTGGACATGTACATTAAAATACGTCCCTACGTCCAACACATTTATAAATAAATCTTAAAATCTTTTAAATGAACAGAGAAGCTACAATATTCAAATATTTCAATACATTCATTACATTAATATGCCTCATACAAACCTGAAATCAGACTCATTGAAACAACTGTACCTCCCAAATACACACATTTCTCTTTGCTGCAGAAGTACACTTCTCATCTCATTGTAAAATGAGAAAGTTGGAAGTTGAGACTAACTTTATGAAGAAAAGTATATTTAAGCCTCAGAAGTTTTTAAGGACTTCTTTTTTTTTAATAAAAAGCTTTTAACTATTGAAAAAAAGTATCCAAGAATGATGGAAGCAAACATTGGAAAAAAATTTCTTTTGCTACTGAAAACCAAACCAATTCTGGCAGATTTCACACACTTGAAAATTATGTGTCACAGGTGAAAGGCTGCCATGTCATAATGCCAAAATCAGCATCCCTTTGCTGCCACATATTTTCATTATTTTTAAAGATTATTAAATAGTATTTTTATCTTGCATAGGAAAGTTAAATACCATATCCAGCATTTTCAATTTAAAATTTAAGAGAGATAAATGGAATTTGGACCTACTTTGTAATTTTTTGCTAGTGCTTTCTCCACCATGAACATGTCTTCTTGGCATGAAAGGTGATGGCTGAGGCAGAGGTAGTGAAGATTCATCATGTGTCTGCAGCTTATACCAATGTGGTTCATCATCTAAAAGTGCTGTCTCCAGCTCTATAAGAATCTAGTAGAAAAATTAGCAGGGTTTAATTTTACCTTCAAGGCACACACACACAAACACATATATAAAATATATATGCATATGTATCCAAAACCAAACAACAAACTCAGGACTAATGTGATTGCATGTATCACCTCTCCAAGAAATTCACTCTCTTCTTCTTGTACTCTTGGCTGATCCCACACGGTTATTTCAAGCATTCGTTCTCTAAAATCTCTACGATGTACATGTGAGTAGAGAAAAGTTTGGTTCCATTTTGGCTCTAGACTTTTCTTTACTGTTTTGGTCCTCCTTTTACTCTTATCACTGAAACATAAATATTTGTTGTAAATTGTTTGTAGAGATAAAACACAAAATGCCATCTACTCATCAGCACTTACTGTTTTCATTCTTTCTGATCTGATAATGCCAAAAAAAGTATTTGCTGTTCAGTGGCTTGCATTCATCCAAAGTCCACAAAGTTAATTTGATACTGACTAGAATGATTCAAGTGCAATTTTTGTTATAATTAATCTAACTATAACAAATTATAAACAGGAAATCTTTACTTCATAAACATTCATTTAAAAGTTGACTCAATACATAATGAATTACAAAATACAAACATAATTTTCTAAACTGAAATTCTACCACCTTCTGTCTGGAAGAAAATACATTTTCACATAAGGATTCCTTGGGCGTCCATCTACTCTTGGTGGCAAATCTGTTGCTTGCAGAACATTTACTATTAACTGATGTCCCACTTTATCATACCACAGTTTAACCTAGAAGAGTCAAGTTATCAGAAAATGTTACTGAAAATGGAGAAAAAACAGAATTTTCAGAATGCATCACATTAACCACAAAGTAAAAATAACCACTGTTTTCTCCAAGAGACAATGAGATATATGTTATTTCAAATTCCTTATTAAGTCGATGGAAAAGATGGTGGTATATATCAAAGACTTTTGTATTTACCACAGCTGAATAAAAAGGTGGTGCTTGATTATACTTACACTGTTTGTTGCAATCCCTGCAAAATCTCGAATCTGTGAATGCATTTAAACCATCATGTTCCTTAGCTCTGCATGTCAAAAGCTACATTCATATAGGAAGCTCTGACTGCAGTTAAACTCGACACATAGTTGAAATCTACTCTGATTTTTTACCTTGCAAATGTTCTTATTAAAAGTATAAAATACAGCTCAATAATTTCTAAGAGAATCATAATGTCATGAAATTTTTGAGCCTATACTTAGAAATTACTATGATCAATACACAAAAATGTAAGAATGTACAAAACAATGTCTAAGGACTCACAGTATAATTAATAAGCCCAGTTTCAATTAGAGTTTCAGACAGTTCCAGAAGGTAGTGTGTATCTGAATTAAAATGCAAAACTGAATAGTATAACTCTTAAGAAATATACGGCTCTTTAAATACTTCCATAAAGAAGATAAAGTCAAACTATGTTTATTATCTGTGGATTACTGGGCGTGTACAGAAGAGTCACCATTTTCAATGCAGAGGGCACAGGATGACAAGTTATAAGGCACTTTTATGTAAACTCCTGTGCTCTTTGTTGTATTAAGACAACAGTTCTATACCTTTGCTGTGCTTACAGTGAGGGCTTATGAGTGTGTACAAAAGGTCGAAAAAAACATTTGAAGGATGTAAGGCTTTACCAACAACAGACATTTCTTTTGACCTCCCAACAGACCTTGGGAATGTGTATAACTGAGGGACCACTTCACAGGTTTCCATTAACAACTCAGGAAAAACAAAATATGCTCACAGAAAGCTGCCCTGGTAGGACTTGTGGTGCATCCCGTAGGGTTCCCGGACTGGTCGGAGATATAACAGAAATAGAAGGCCTTTCCATCTTCTGAGATTCAAAAGAACTTGAACCTAAAAGTACAGGAGAAACACATGAACTTCTTATACAAAATTTAGAAGTTAACTTGGAAAACTTAGAAATTATCTTTTCTTTGAATTGTATAAAATTTGTACTTATACATAGTATAACTGGATTACTATACAAAAAGATTTTAAACAGATGCTGATAGCATGGTGAAGACGACTGCATGGATACTCTTATCCCAGATTAAACCTGCCATTTTTTTGTTTAATTTAAATAACATATACAAAAAGTGCTCCTCATATATCAGTGTCAAAGCATACCAAGTGTTAAATAAAATATTGTTCTCTGAGAGAATTATGCATCACCCCCCCAAAACCCAAACTATTCTATGACCCTATGATTTAAAGTCTTTGATGAATAAACCCGTATCTGCTGAATGGATTATATTCCTCATAGCATCTGAAATTGTAAGTCCCAAGGGACTGGCACACAGGAAGGTACAGAGGATGTACATCTGGCATGAAGAACGCTCTGATGCCTGTTGACATCAGTAGTTCTCCACCAGCAAAACAGAGCCCTCACTGATGAGATGAGCGTGCGACAGGAGTAACAGCACTCAGCGGCCCCACAGGATCCTGTTCCAGGGAATAATTCTGGTTTCATCTCTGACAAAGTTCAGATGAGAAAGGACTGGGAGTCATAGCGCTCATGCATTCTAGGCAACACCATGCAAATGGTACAGTTAAAAAGAAAACCTTTATTTTGAAGTTCATCTAACCAACATCTTCTTGTTAAGAAAAACAGAAACAAGAAAGCTGGATTTATATCAGATGTTGCAAGAGGTGAAATCCTGACACCATTTGTACCTCTGGCAACCCCTTATATCTTTTTTCTCTCACATTATGGCAAGTAAATGACCAGTTTGGGTCACAGAATGTGTATCACTATGGTACTAACAACAAAAAACACAGAACATGACATTAAAGTCCTGCTGATGTTTGTAATCTGGGCAGCTTTAATCAAATCTATACTGTTTTGTATTTAATACACAAGAGCAAAACTCAATTTTGTCATACAGAAACCTTGCAGTCAATGCAGTCTCCTACCGCTCATCCTTAAGAATATTCATAGCTGAAATAAGACCATGCTTAGTGAAAGGAATGAGGTGTGTACTCACTAGACTCTAACGGGGGGTGAGAAGTGTCAGGAATCCGTGGAATATCACTAAAATGTAAACATACAGTGATTAGAAACAACAGAAAAATTTTCTGCTGTGACAAATACATTTCTGAGACACATATTTAGAAATATGGAGCTGTATCAGTTCTAATGGGTTATAAGGAAAGAATGAGGTCGTATTTTCTACTAGCACTCTTGAAAATCTCACTAATGCAAACTATTTTCAAGTTAAGGAACAAGCGGACATAACAATATCAGCACTACAGTGTTAATATTGCAGATGGATTCCACAGTATTTTTACAACCAGAACAATAAAGGTAAAGAGCTTTTAGGGAGATAAAGGTGCAAAAGGTAGTAGAGCTACAGACATACAACTATTTTTTGGAGAAAAAAAAAATCCAAAAAATAAGACATAGATTAACTCACTAGTAATTTTTATATAAACATCTCAAGGAGTTCAGGGAATGAAACTGATGAAAATGTCTTATAGTAATAAAAGAAAAAGCAAACAGCATTAGCGATGTTAAGCAAAAAGGAAAGGCAAACAATGTTAGCAATGTAAAACAAGCAAAAGAACAATGCATTTGTTCAAAGTCTAATAATTAAAAAACAAACAATGGGTATGGACATTTTTCAACATTCACATACCCAGAACATATATAGGTATAAGCATAATCAAACTGATCAATTCCACACACATCTATCAAAATTTTGTCGTCAGCAAATTTATTCTTCCTTCAAAATGTAGATGATGCTAGCTCCTGGCTCTCTTATGTTCTCAGCAATCAATGAAAATACATTGCATGAGCAAGAAAACAACTGCTATTGTACAAATGCTAGCAAAGCAGCAGAGAAGGCAAATGGAAACAAAGCTCTTCAGTGAATTACTTGAAAAATATTTTCATCTACACAAAATAATTCAAATTTAGAACTACAGTAACAATTCTGAAGAATATTTACAAGATTTTAAGTCTAAAACTGAGCATTTTGAACATTTTTAGACACTTCTCAGTTCAGTGAAACACTATCTTATACTGACTTGGAAATCAATAAAACTGACACCTAGGTAAATAAAAGTCACTTATGAAAAAGAAAGTCAGAAAAGGAATTTAACAGTGACCAATCAGTTTGCTTTTCATGTACTGCAATTTAAACTTCTGGTGCCTGTGTATTAAAAAAGCCTATTTCAGCTCTTAGTTAATGCCTCATATCAGCTTATATCTCACATCACTAAACAAGAATGTGCTGCTCTTTGCCTTGACTTTGTAATTCAAGAGTAATGTGGTTTCCTCAAACTCATGTAAATACAACTGCATTTTGCATTCTTGCCATGGCACTGTGCTACTTTACAAACATATAAACAGATTGATGGCCTGCTGCACAGCAGGGCTGCTGTGCAGATTTCTTCCTCTTAACATTTTCACTCTTTCCAGGACATAATTTCCAAGGCAATTCTCAGCAGTCTGAAATATCTACTCACCATATTCAAACAGATTCAATACAAGCTTTTAATGCTTTCTTGCACTAGAATGAACAGTCAACTGTAGTACAGCATTGCTCAAAATAACATCACATTTAGGATGTCTAATGAGGGCTCATACACGCAAGGTGTGTTTCAACACAGGAAGTGCAACCTACAGTGTCAAGTTGCACAACCCCTGCGCAGGTGAAGAAAGACACTAATATTAATTTTGCTCAGATTTTTTTCTGCACTGCCAACAATACGTAGAGAAAAATGCTAAAAAAAAAAAAAAGCCTCAAATATTAGTTACGTTTACATAAGCACTTACCAAGATATATTTATATAGTTACTTTATATAAGCACTTTTTATATACTTACACTAAGGCACCGTTACATAGACTGACACAGAAAACTCTTAACCATAAATAAACACTACAATTGGATTCACACAGTTTACAAGAGGAAGAAACAGAGGAAGAAACAGATACTGCAATGAAGATGTCATATTGCCAAAAAAAAAAACGTTGAGAGTATTTTCCTCACTCATAGTTGGTGATGCAAGTCTGCACCATGAAATGCAGCTGACAACAATAATCGCATCTTTCTGAAGACTTTACTTGTCAGACTGGAAAGAACTGAAAGTACACTGTTTTTTTACTGTAGTTATCTGAACTCCTCATAATTCTTATGAAGAAATGACAGGAACAGTGGAAGTTAGAACATAAATTTTGAGTCCAGACAAAAAGCATGTTTTGCAATAGAAATGCCATTTGAAATCTTTAAAACTTTATAATAAAGCTGACACCTTTTTTCTTTCCCTGATATATATATGATATATCACATTTATATATATTTTACGTTCATATTTATATCCATACTTATAATGCATGCGTGTGTATGTATATATGTGTGCATATATATATATACACACACACACACAAATTATTGCTAGGAAATCTCTTCCCTAATGTGTTTTATCTTGTTTAAGTACAGTTCAGTACCAAATTGCAAGATACAAAAGAAATAAATTAAGTATATATGCATAGAGTTCTGATCACCACACTTGTGGCTGAGTTTTCCAACGAACTCTGCAATAGTTCTGCTTTCTGCCATTGACTTCAAAATGTATATGAAATAAAGTTATGCTTCTGTCTATATGTGAATTTCTTAGAAATTCAATAATTCAATTTACATAATAATTTCTTAAATATTACATGAACACAAGAAAATATCTAAAACTTGTTATGGAAAAAACTACTCTTACGTACCCTGCTTTTATTTTTGGATTGCAGAAAATATTCTGATACTATGATTTACAAGAAAGCCTTTCAGAAGAAACAGTAGCTCATGACTTAAAATAGTCAAAACTACACTAGTCAAAGTAAATGGTAAAAATTAAGTAGGAAGTTGAAAAACCTTATTTAGAAGAGTAACAAATTTTTTTCCCCTTTTGAAGCAATGTGAATGTCCAAAAAGTAGTGTCAGATACATATCTGGTAAAGAGCTGCCACCATCGAACTGTCTTTCTACCTCTGCATCAGAAGACAAAGGTTATTTTGTGGTCTTACGTGATGTAACATAAGATTATCTTATATCTGATCCTTTCACATCTCAATGAATAACATAATTTAAATAACAGTTTAATTTAACCGAAGTACTCCTTAGGTTGAGACTACTCTCTACAGATATATGGCTTTTGTGGATCAGTTTTGTAAAACACAGGAGTAGTTATAATTTCTCTGAGAGCTACAGTCAAAAGCTTAATCACTGAAGACAAACCAAATTCAAATGTAGTTGCAACTCACACTATTTTAGGTTGTTCTAGTGACAGAAGTATCATCCTCTGCACCCTACAGAGTTTTCAAGGGTTTTCATTTACCTGTCCCCAGTGCTCATCCTATTTCCAAAGCCATTCTTTCCCATCATCCCAACCTTTAGATTACTCTGCAGTTTGCATTAATTACATTATTTGAATGACTCTCTGAAATTCAGTTTATGGTGGAGGTTCAACCTCCTTTTCAGGACCTATAGCAATAGCAGAACTTGACTAGAGAAGCTGAATCGCACAAGAAAAACAGCAACTTTGGCAGTATTATATGTGGAAATCTAGCCAGCTAGCATCTAACAAAGAAAACAGAGACAAAGGACAAAAACATTTTCTTTACCTGCACTGTCCCATAGAGCTCACCCAAGCACACAAGAGATGGTAAGTTGGTTACCATGCCAGGTTTCTCCTCCAGAAAACAGTGCCAGAGGTTTTTCTATGCTCTTCTGTGTTAACCACCTCTCACATTGTATGCATACTCTGAGGTAAATCCTTCCCTCATGTTTAGATAGCCAACCCATTAATTCTACTTTTTATAGGTTTCTTATCTACCTTGCAGTGCAATCATTAGCATTAGAGTCAATTAGTTTTTATGAAGTTCTTACAGTACTATTGCAGTTATACTGCTTGTTGTTACGCCTTCAACCGCTAATAGTGTTACATGTTTCATATTGTTCTCTAATGAACACCTATAATTATCAGTTTCTCAAAATTACATTTACTGGTAGACACAGAAATCCAAATTTACAAGACTGAGCAAATTGTTTAGACATCAATTTTGTAACTGACAGTCTAATCTGTGGACAGTCTAAATTGCAGGTTTACTGTCCTCCCGTTACTCATTTAAGCCAAACTACATAATATTTGGGCTTTTTAGACCTAATATGGTAGGACTTTTTAAATCAAGACCATTAAAAGTGCTGATACATTACTTGCATTATTAATACTGAGAGATGAAAACACTTAAATTATGCAGACAAAATATCATTTTTCAAGTCTTTTGGGAACCTATTTCATCAATAGAATTTTAGGTGTAATGGAGTACCACTTAATGCTATATCAGGCAGCTTCAATTTTGCTGAGACAGCACCTAAAAAATGACGCAAACTTTTGACATACTAGAAGAGTTGGATTGAATAAAACACCTGATTATGAATTTGAAACAATCACATAGTGTGAATAACAAGACAAGGAGAAGCTAGGGAGTGGGAAGAAAAGTAATCTGCTAATGCAAGGAAAACATTCCACACAATGTAACCAATTTACATGGACTGTAATTAATTTTTTAAAAAAGGAGAAAAAAAATCCTGTGTACTACGTTCTGCTTTGTTAATGAATATCATGATTTCCTTCTTCATATGGTGTCTGATATTTTTTTTTTCTTTTAAGACGACAGACAGGTAAATCCCAATGTGATACAAAACCACAGGCCTTTGACTCCTTACTGCTGAAAAAAGGAAGTCTCCTAAATTTCAAAGTTATCTGCGCTAGTCAAATTGGGAGAGTAATTTGCTCTTCTGGAAAAAATAAAAATAAACCAAAAAAATCCCACTAAAAGCTAAAAAACAGCCCTCAAACAAATGAAAAAAAAAAAAAAACCACAGTCAAGACACAAGTCTACAAGAACAGCACTATTATAGTATGTAGAAACCTCCATGCCAAGAATCCATTTATCTCAAAATAAAAACACAATCTGATATGCTTCACTTTTGCTTGTGTCTGGAAAAAATACACACATGTCATCCAAAGCAAAACTTTACATTTTATTGGCATGACTTACTACTTCTGGGTGCACTTTTTTACAGTAAAATTTACAGCTCAGATTCAGAAACATTCTTTGAATGTGAATGCACTTTTGAATGTTCTGTGCCATGGTTCCTGTTTTCTTTTGTTCTTGATTTTTCTTCAAGAATGCGACAGTTGAATGTGGTTATTTCGTACTTAATTTTTTTTGAGGCTATTAGATTTACTGAATTCATAAACTAAGATAATTCATTTGGTTTAATAATGAATTTATCTTAAAAGTTGAAGGATATATGACATATGCAAATATACTGACAACTGTTAATATAACTAAAGCTTATTATTTAAAATACTAATCTAACTCCTTCCTTTTACATCAACTGTACAAATCAATGTTCAGGCTTTCTTCAACTGAGACATGGAGTTCAAGTTAGGTCCAATATCAACATATTTATTTTCTGCTGATTTAAATATAAAAATTAAACTTATAAAAATCTCCTACAGAGAATTTTTAATTAAAAAGACTTTGGACTGAATTGGCAATTTACAGTCAAGAATGTCTCCTAATTCATCTAATAAGGAATGTACAATAAAGTTTCTAGTTCCCCAAAGTCTCCATCTGAATGGTAATTTTAGCCTTTAAAAACCACTATTATTGCATCAAGCTTTTCTTTTCCATTAGAAGCTGAAACTCATAACTGGAATTAGCATCAAATGTTAATTTTGTTTAAGTACTTTTAATAGTGATTGCCATCAAAAAAGGCAGAACTCATTTGCAAAGTATAGCCACACTTGCACGGTAAAAAAAAAAAATCAAAAGCTGATATGTAATAAAGGTGAAAGAAGAATTATTTAGTCAAAAAGAAAATAAACGTTTTTTGTTTCTAACACTGAGAAAGTATCATATTTGATGCAGATAAAAATTATAACTAGGTTGAAAATTAACAGATTCAGAATGAAATAATCATGCATTCATAAAGAGAAAACAGTTTACTATATACCTGCAGGAGAATGGTAGAGACTTACAGTGAGTGCACATAAAACCTGGGATGTTGACAAACTACACAGAGATTTAAATCCTTGCCTTTTTTTTTTTTAACTAAGCAAGAGTCACTTTTATTGTTAATTATGTGACTCCATTTCTGCAAATAAATGTGAATTTACAATGTATGATTCATATTCAGTCCTGTAAGAATTAGCTCAGAACAGTTCCAACAGAGTCGTGTTCAGGGAAGGAGTACAGATGATCAGTAAAACAACCGTAACAAATGCAAGGCCAAATCTGCTACTCTTACCAATGCAAACAGATCTGATGATCTTTCAAATGCTTGTTTGGGAAATCAAGAATAAAAGAATTGTTATCACAAAACTCCAAACCTGGACTAATAATACGTAAAAATAAAGGTTATAAACATAGAACGATAATGTTAATTTTTAATCAAACTTTTTTCTTCCACTTTTGGTTTTGATGACAGATCTAAGGCTAAATACAGTCTTTTCTATTAAGTTTTGATTTTCCTTTTTTCATCAGTTTGGTGATGCTTCCTTCTACTCATGAATACTTGTGTAAGTTATTCTTATTTAATTAAGCAAAAAAGCCTGAAACACAGATATTTCTCATGCACAGGTCCACTTGGTCCACCAATTCTCCTTTGCCACTTGGCAAAAACCTTTAGTTAGTACTTAGATCTTACAGAAAACATTTATAGTTATAAATAACATTGCAAAGACTGTAAATGGCAGTGAAGAAATGGAATATACAGAACGTCAATAATAGAAAGCTAATCATATTCCATTACTAAGAAATAAAAAATAATTAATTCACATAATAGCCCCATTAGTAGAAGTAATAACTGCTTTAGAAGCAAGACTTTAGCCTTACCCGATAGGCCTTGAAACAATAATTTCAACTTGAGGTTCTGATTTTGATTCTAAAATAATGTTGTAAACTTCTTCATTTGTAGCTCCAGGCAAGGGTTTACCATTCCATTCTAGAACTTCATCCCCTTGAATTTAAAGAGAAGTTTATCTCATTTTCATATTCTTTTACAAAGAATTTCAAAACATTTATGGAATCTAGACAACTATGTGACATTGCTCAAAAATGAATTTGTGCTGAAACACAAAAAACGTTTTTAAGACATTATGAAGGCTCCTTTCTCAGAAAACAGCTACAATTGGTACACACAAAACTCATTAAAGAAACCACTTCTGTAATAATGAACATGTTATTGCGTTATGAAATGGAAGAATCTTTCTAAAAGAGCCTTTTTTAACCAGTGGTAATAAACTTTGAAATCAGGTTAATCTTCAAAAATAAAAAAACACAAAAGAAACCTTCAATACCTACTTTTAAGCCCTTAAAAATCATGACATTTTATTACAATTTATATACTGTGCATTTTGACTTCTCTTCATTAAGGACAGTCTCCACTGTCAATGTCAAACTAAAAGGAGTAAAAGGAGTAAGTCACTACTTCTTGAGGATGTTTGGGGAGAAGGGAGTGATGGGGGTGATGGGGGGAAGAAAACATAATGCAAAAGTTATCTTTTTTCAGGTTGCTATTTCTGCAATTTAAATAGTAAATACTTTAAAATGCATTTTGGCCCTAATATAAAAAGAAGAAAACCTTGAAGTATAGTTTCTAAAGAAAGATCAGTATATACAATTAAACAGTAGGAAGCATAGGGGAAGTTTATACTCATACCCCATCATATGCAGTAGTCAAAACTTTACAAACACTACCCAATGACACAAATAACTTTCTTCATTATCAACATACATGCAATGTTTTTATGTTTATCAATTCAGTCAGGAACAATTCTTCAGCTGCTGGCTCTGCTATTTTCTGAGATCTAAGCTGAATGATCAAACACACTTGTTAATAAACCAAGAAAAACTATCCTAACTGAAGCTCTATCTACCAAAAGCTGTGGCTTCAATTTCTCTTTATGCTCTGAAACAGTCGTTTTTCCCCAAACAGTCTATAGTTTGGTATTTTAAAAAACAACTCCACAGAGTATTCCACTGGCTTTCAAAGCAATTTGGCATTCTTTAAAACACGAGGGCTTGCTAATGACAGACATAAATGACTGCTGACCTAAGTTTAATTTTTTACTATGTTGTTTACCTGAAATGGCTTTAAATATTCTGTGTATTTATTATGAATTTTATGCTGCAGGGGTGTGTATGTGGGGAGAACAGGAATTAGATATCGACTAAGAACTTCATTTAAAATTTATACAACCCAGTGAAAACACAGTTTCTTCTGTCATTCTGACCATATTTTAAAGCTAACAACTGTTATAAACTAATATGTTGATTTTCCCTAAAATAACATCTGTTACCTTGAGAGATAATTGGCTTAATCTGGAGAAGCATCCCAGGCTTTAAGGGGAACAAGATGTGACCAGCTTTGCAGTACTCACAACTTAATAGCAAAAACCAACAGGGACATATGCTAAATTTCTAGCAATAAAAATCTAAACCTAACTTACACAGCAATTTATCAGTCATATTTTGAAGATGACAAAATACCTGCAACATGATTGAGAAACCCAAAGAGAAACATGGAAGGTGTCTGTATTGCTATTTTAGGGGACTTTTTTTTACTTTTGAGACTCAGCTGGAAATCAAACAGGTGGAAAAAAACATTGCCAAGATGATTAAACATAAGATCATCATAGTCAAAATGCTAAATTAACAGAAGTGGCTCTAATTACTCCTATTGAAAACTAAATCCCAATGGGGACTTGAGTGAAATATCGTATCTGCTAGTTCTAACCAGATCACCATCCATCTTTTACTCAGCTTGTCCAACTTTGGATTTTTTTTGACCAGCCAAGCCCTTTTACATTGTTTCTTTCATCTAAGATGCTGATTGTAAGACTTTCATTCTGATTTCTGCTCTCAGGAACAGGCATGCAAACAGGAGAAGAACTTTGAGACACTCAAAACTTTGACATATGTAAACCCCAACTGGACAAGTCCCGTTTGTCAGTATTACTCTTTTAGTAGAGGAACCCAAACTGGACACAGTACTCTAGATACAGCCTCATAAGCACTGAATAGAGAGCAACAACCACTTCTCTCAAACTTCTGGCCACAATCCTGCTAATACAGACTTGTACAAGATTGGTGTTTGCTGCAAGGGCGTTTTGCTGACTCATTGAACTTACTGCCCTGCAGCACCTCCAGATGCTTTTCTGAAAAGCTGCTTTCTAGCTGATTGGCTCCTAGTGCCAATATAGTCCTTCATATTTACCTTTGTTAAAATTTATAAGGTTTGTACAATTACTCAAGGATTTATCAACTAGCCAAATTTTGAAGGTTTTTCATAAATTTAGAAAATAAAAATAGCTTTGACTTAAAAAACAATCTAGATCAGAGATTAGAAATGTAGTATTTCAGCCCAAATACCTCAAGATTATGGAGAGAAAATTATTGTAATTATATTCTGCATTGAAAATCTATAAAGAACTATATAATAATTGGTGTTACTAACTCATCTATATTGATTTGGTAAAAAAATATTATCAAATGCCAAAACAAACAAGGATATTTTAGAGACTCATCATCTTTTCTGCTTCTTCATTACTACTATTTGGTTCATGCAATTATCCTAAATTCATACAAGTTGTTATTGGAGCTTCTGGATTCCAAAGCAAGCATTGCATAGACTTTATTTTTTCAAGAGAACACTTGGAAAATAGTTGTTTAGAGTCATGGTAAAAATAAAAACTGCTAAGAAGTAACTTTGAAAAGCAACTGCTGTGCATAGTTGCTGTTTCATTTAAGAGCCTGAAAAGTGGTAACAGCACAGCCACTTATTTGTAAGCACAATACAGACATCTTATATAAATGAAATGTTTTCAGATAATTTTCTTGGGTTGTTTACCATTTTTATTTGTAACAATTCGCACTGAAATAAGCACTAATAAGATCCATTGTGTACATAGTACATTACCATTCCAGTGACGCTATAGTGCAAGCAAAGCAACTGCAGTGAACTTTGTTTGCCATAACGAAAGAGTTTCAAAAAAAACTTTGCATTGGTTCTATAGAGTATAACAAACAGCTCCTGAGACAGCAAGCAAAAATTTCCGAGCGGCACTCAGTCCTGACACCGGCACTGATCAGGAGTGTCTTGTATTTTGTTCAGAAATCAAACAGTTGGAGTTCATAACAAATCAGAAATGCAAGCAACTGTGGCATTCCATAACAACACTTAAGTATTGTCCTCTATTTAAAAAAAGATCATATCACATGACCAAGGTTGATATAAATCAGAAGCTGCATTTCAAAGACATAATTAAAAGACAATATATTTTATATGCAACTGATTGATTTACCTGCTCTGAGATGCCCCACCACATCAGCCAAGCTACCTTTCTTCACTTTGGTAATGAAGGCACCGAGTCGTCCTAATTCTGTCATTTTTCCTCCTACAACCTGGTTAATCATAAATTTGTGAGTTTCCATGTCACAAATCGGATATCATATCAAGCATAAAAATATAAAGAGATCTGTTTTCAAATTATGTTTGAAATTAAACCTGAAATATGCATAGGCATATCTATTGTCCATTTGGGCTTCACAGAGGCTTAAAGATGAAGTTAGATACAAAAAGGCCAGATCTACTTGAAAAGAAGTAAAGTTGACACAAAATGAATAAAATTGGGGCCATTCAGGCTGAAGAAGAGAAGGCTGTGTAGGGACCTCATAGCAGCCTTACATTATCTGAAGGGGACCAAGGATGCTCAATGATGGGAAGGACTCTTCATCAGGAACTGCAGTGATAGGACAAGGAGTAACAGGTTCAAAGTTACATAGGGGAAGTTTAGGTTAGATATAAGGAAGAAGTTCTTCACTGTGAGGGTGGTGAGGCACAGCAATGGGTTGCTCAGAGATGTGGTAAATGCTCCATCGTCAGCAGTGTTCAAGGCCAGGCTGCACAGAGACTTGGGTAACCTGGTCTAGTGGAAGGTGTCCTTGCCTGTGGCAGGAGGTTGGAATTAGATGACGCTAAGGTCCTTTCCAACCCAAACTATTCTATGATTCTATGAAACTGATGTTCCTTTTAATGGTTGACAAACCAATCTTACTCAGGTTGTAAATATCAAAATTTGTTATAGAAAAAATGTTTATTCCAAAATAACCACTAAGATGTAGTTTTTTGCAAATAGTTTGTCAAGTGCTTAAGTTAAAACTGCAAGTGTACATCCAATTAAAACTTGAAAAGAAGTTCTTCATTTCCTACTAGGACCAAACTTTTTTCTCAAACATTAAAAAAAACAAATAAAAATTTCTTACTGCCAGTAAGAAACAGCCTTTGTGCTACAGACTACTAGATATTTAGTAGGCTGAAGCTGTTCTCAACTTCTGTATTCCCATGCGACGTTATCTCACTTCAAAGTGAGTAAATGGCTCTTACCCAGGACACGCTACTACCAAGATCACAAAATTCTTTCCTGATTTAATTCTCACCATGATAAGCAGAAGTGACAACCCACATCTCCACCACATGCAAGCAACTGAACTATCAGACAACTACATACAAGGAGCCAATGTCCTTGGAATTAGACTCAGGCCTCAGTGAATGGGAATGTTTTATATTCGATATTGTTGCTCTTCTGAGTGGGGAGAGGAAGACACCCAAATTAAATTATCACATCTTCGGAGCACGATGTAGTTAAAAATATACATGGAGAGAGAAATTCTTGAACTGGCACAGTGTACTCCCCACCACCTTCAGAAGCCACACTCTCTCTAAGGGTTCTGGCAAAACAGGGTCATGAACCTAAAAGTCCTCTACACGACTAATTTAGGGGTTTAAATAAAAAGAACAGCATTGCCCGTGTCTTAATTTTATGGCACCAGATTAACTGGAATTACATTTAATACAATCTCTAGTATGTTTTAATAGACCTTTTTTGCAAATTTTTGTATAAACGTTTAGTTTCATTCCACAGAATTTCTGTTTCATTGCCTGTGTGGATTTTAAACAGTGACCTTTGCATCTGGATGACATTTATGTATGTGTATTATGAGATTAATTACTTGACTAAAATGCAAACAGTAGAGCTAGAAAAGGCAGGACTCGATTAACGCATTGCAATGTGCAATATATGTTTGCAGATAGGAAGGAGCATAAACACAGACTTTTTGATCAGAACAGTTCAGCTCCTTTGCAATGAATGAGTGGAAGACTGCATAGAAAGGTTTATATGCATACTCATTATGTTCACATTCATAATTTATCTGCATAGCTTTCCAAACTTACTAAAAATGAAGAATCCATATTTATCAAATGACCGTATAATTGGAGAGTCCTTTGATTCAAGGTGTTAGACCTCTAGGACAATGGAATTTCCTTTCATTTACCACATAAACCATGTAATACTTACTTTTAGACCCAGTAATGCACCTGATTCTTTTGGCATGGTTGTTCTCTTGTTGAGAATAACACGCCCAATTAAGCGATCTCCCTCTTTAGAAGGCTGCCACGTTACGGGATGCTGTTAAAAAAACAAGCAGTGGAATTGAAGAACTGCAACCACCTTCCTGTATTTAGATGCGTGTTTATAAATCAATAAAATTTCTGGATCGTTATGTCACAGTAGACACAAACATCCTTCAGATGTGCTACCTATCACACCTGATGTCTCTATTATTGGATCTGTAGGACTCTGACTTCATTAAATATTTATGCCCACTTTACAAAAACCTCAGCACTAAATCTGCAGGTAGAATTATGATGATCAAAGTTCAATACAATTAAACATTTAAAACATCCATTAAGTAATAAAATTAAACTTCAATTTTTAAATTCCATGATCTGGAAAAGTGCATTCATAAATTCTGTTCTTTGGTGTAATATACATGTTAATGAGCTCTACCATAGGGGTTCAGTATAATAAAAATAATAGAGATCCAAATGATCCTATTCCACTCCAAGTCAACTGAAAAAGTTACTAATCTCTCTCAGAGCAGCATCACACACACAGCTGCTTTTGTGCCATGCAGTGAAATCTAGAATCATGCCTAGAAAAGAAGTTAATAGTTTAAATTCAGGCACTTTTACTAGTACATATTTTGATGAAAATGTCTTCTTGATTTCAATTTTCATGATCCTCCAAACCAAATGTTCATATAATTTGTACAGAATATTTTTTTCAGAACAAAATTACTATGCTGGATTGAAATAATCAACAAACATTTTAATTCATACTTATGAACCTCTTTTTTCCTATTTCTTACCGAACTAATGGGGGATGTCTCCCTGCTGTGCCACGTGGCAGGATCCAGCCAGTAATAATCCAAGTCACCTGGAAGAACATGAATAGAAAGAAATGTGTAATCTCTCAAACAGAGAAAGATGTATTCAATGATTACTTCTGTAGGCACAAATCTTAATGTGCAATAGTCTGATGAAAACCTGTGTTATGATACAAAATTACCTTATATAAATTTGAAAACCATATAGCATAAAACCCAGAACTACTTATTAAGGCATTGATTTGGACCTCTGCTTTTTCATGAATCGCACCTCAGAACTGGCTGTGCACTCTGGCTGTTTTTTTACTTTGCCCAGTCATCATTCAAGAATGGACCGCAATGCATTGCATTCACAGCCCTCCTCCTCCCCTTGCATCTGTAACACACACATGGGACTACAGCTAATGATGACACAAGAAAGAATATTCCACAAAATAGGCACTTAGCTATAGGCTATAGTTAAAGACAGAACAGTCAACCACATTCCAGAATCTGCAAAGTATATGATCAATACTATGACAAAGGGTACTGTACAGACAGAGAGGCACAGGAGCTATTAAAGGGCACAGGGGAAAACAGTTACACAAATAGAGCAAATAGTACCAACAGCAGGCTGCAATCTTCCATTTTGCTTGGCACAAATATATATGTACATCAAGAATAAACCCATGAATTACAGTGGTCTGGAAGCCATGAACCCATCGGGCCAAGGAGGGGAACTGTGGGTTGGCTTTGGGAGAAAACATAGCAGAGCATAACACCACAAAGAGTATACGGAATTTATGGAAAGCTAAGGAAACCACAATTTGACTAAATATATTACAGCTATTGAAGGCTGAATTGGCAGCAAAAAGCTACCACCTCCATTGGCAGTTGTCTGTAACAGAGGACTGATGTAGCTGCGTACTCCAAGAATGAAAAGGATGAGGCAGGAATTGCAAGAATACTGGGCAGTGCAATGCAAAGCACAATTTTCTTCGCAAACAAGAAGGGTTAAGGCAATATTGGGAAGGACACAGGTGAATGATGCAGGCTAAATAGATCCAACAGAAGGGTAAAAGTGAGACTGCTAGAGCAGGAAGAAATCTGAAGGATTTCTGGGATGACATTAATCTTGAACAGAATATACATATGACCTCTGAGCCTTCGTGTTAATTCATTCATTTGGGCATTGACATGGTACATTAACAAAAATACAACAGTGTCATTAGAAAGGAGAACCACAACTCTTTCTAATGCTCTCTTGCAATAACAGCAGTATATAAAAGCTTGATCTGAAATAATCAAGAGATATTTTTTAAGTTATCTGAAAAAAAATAGATTATTCTGCCAATTAGATTACAATGCCTTTAAACACAGGAGCAAACAAAACCATCATGAAAACAAAATCTAAACTACCACTTCAGAGGTTAGTTTTAGACCCGGAAGGAAACACAGTCACCCTGCACTGAGGTTTGCATCAGTGCCTGCATTTCAGGCATTTTTCACCCTCACTTGGGCAGAGAATCATAGAACCACAGAATAGTTAGGGTTGGAAAGGACCTTAAGATCATCTGCTTCCAGCCCCTTTGCTTGGTGATTTCAAATATGTTAGTGGAACAGTTTGATAATACTGGTTTTGAACTCACAAGTGACTTTTTATTTTTATTTTTCAAATCTTTAAATTATTATGATCTATACTTAGTTTTTGGTACAGACAATTCTTTGCTCGCTTTCCTAACAACATTCCTACAAACTCTTTAGTGACCATTTAAAAGACACTAAGTAAAAATCTTACTATATCATTAAAGTCAGTTATTGCTGATACCATCCTCACTCTGATATGCTCTAGATCTTCAGAAAACATTTTATTTATTATGTACATTTCAGGCAATACAACTTCACTATCATTTTACAAGAAACATCTCTATATAATGCTGTTACTGGATCACTGCTCTTATTAGCACACAGGCATCCAACAGAAGCCCAAATAAAGCATGCTTCCAGAAAGAAAAAAAGTTAAACATTTACATTAAGAATTTAATATTTTTTACTTTCTGCAAGTATTTAGATGCTGATTATGAAATAAGAGCTGTACCATTCTATAATCCATAAAAATCTTTAATAGCTTACCATCTATATAATTATATGCACAAGCTTATTTTTAAACAGCTTATTATTATCATACACTTAGCCACAAGGCAGTTTGCGGTTCCATTACCTAACTGCTGTTCTGCAATTCTGGAGAGCTTAACTTCATATTTTATTTTTAGCATCGTTCCTTGCATCTTTATAGACTTCAAAATTGCAACAAGAACAACAAATCCATGAACCAGACTGCCACCCGAAGCACCAGCAGTAAGCTGGGACCTGGGTCACAGAGCTGTCCAATTTTCAGTAATGGACTCAACAGTAACACCAAAAAGCAACTCTCTGCTGGATGAGCTAGCCTGTCACAGACAAAGAAGAACATATTTTCCCTCCATGTTTCACAACAATTTGCTCAGCAGTAGAGAATTGTTAACACAGGAATAAATGTCAGCTCCAGCATTCAGATGTGTGTGTCCAAGTGCTCAAATTCTTTTTGTTCTTGTCCCTATTGCTCCCTCCTCTCTTTTTGTCCTTCCCCAGCTTCAGCTTCTGGGTCTCAGTTTCTTCATTGTTCTTCCTCCAGTTTTATTGCATATCTCTGAACTCTAGCATCCTTCCCCACCAAGTTCCTGCAAAGTCCTATCATGTCTCTTCTGTCTTGGCTAACCTGCTAGTTTTCCCATCCCCACCAATTACCTATCCTTTGCTGCTTTTCTTCCCTGTCCATTTTGTTGCCATCATCCATCTGCTGTCTCCTGTTTCTGACTTTGGTGTCCTTTCTTTATGTTGTGTATTTTAATCCCTTCTTCCCCTCACACCCCTTCATACCAAGCTATCTCCTCAACACTCCCTCCTCCCCACACCTTCTCAGCTTCTGTCCCCTTCACTCTTCCTGTCTGTTCTGCACTTTCAAGCCATCAGCTATGTCACCTGCAGCCTGTCACAGCCATTCTGCTTTCTGATCTCAGAAGCTAAGGGCAGGAACTGCACTGTGCTGCAGATGCGGCTCTGCTGAGCTGGAGCATGGACGTTATGCTGAGAAGGCTTAAAGGTAGCTATCAAATTAAAGATCTTGACTGGCCGTGATCAGTTGACATGCAAAAATGCATGAACTGGGGGTAAAAAAAAGTTCACATTCTTGAAAAATTACTTAATTTTAAGGATCCTATTAAAATTCAGTCTGATGCAAAGCACCAGCATACAAACTTTTGGTTGAATCTGAAGCTGTAAAAAGGAGTCGACAATGGAAAATGGTAGTTAATCTATATTCATAAACATCTATGAGAATTAAAACATGAAGGAACAAAACCCTAACCGAGCTTTAAAAGTATTTTATGCCAGCAACACTGACTGATCTCAAGATCTTGAGATCTGCAGTTTGGTTCTCTGTTACAGCTATACTTCAAAAAAAAAAAACAACTTCTCCTTTATCATCCTATGTCATAGCTATTCTTTACTTAATACCTATTTATGCTATTCTTGCACTGTCAAACTGACTATTTGCTTAGTTACACAGAATAATTTCACTAAACTAGTACTGAAGAGATCCAGGAATCGGTAAACAATATGCAAAAACTTACAATCTAAGTGCACAGTTTAAGAATTTCAGATGTTCTCAAAACCACCCCACCAAAACTCACAACAAAAATCCCCTATACAGCGCGTACTCTCTCCACTGGTAAAAGTCACTAAAAATAATAGTAAAATAAGGCAAATTTTAAAACATAATGGAGAAGAAAAAACAACTTTTCTGTGGAGCAAATAATTGATACAGAGGCTTAAACTCCTTTTAAACACTTTCTAAACAATACTTTAAAAATGTCAAAAACTTAAATATAAGCCCCTATGAAAATATAAGCCTCTATGAAAATATAATTATTATTTTTTTATATTACTGATATATTTCTAAAACATATAAAACATCTTTCAACTTAGAGCATATTATTAAAAATGTATTTGCAATTATAATGCATGGTTTACTTACGAGCTATGGAATGAAACAAGTATACATTTACAAAACCTCTTTTCCTCAGGGAATAATTCAGAAGTAGTATCCTGCCAGCAATTAAATATTTTTCCTATTAACTTGCTGCTGCTTGCTTACTTTACACTTGGACAAAAAGCTTTTATCAAAAATCTACTTTCAAGACCAAATGTGGTTTTTTTCTGTGAAAGTCTTTTGCTGTCTTCGATCAAATTTCAAGATAGGGAGTAAAACTCTTACATTGCTGTTGACTTCATATCTATCTGCATGTCTTCAAAATAAAGGGAAAGCAAAATTCATAGCACCAAACCCCACATTTTCTCTAAAATACTTCATCTTCAGCAGCACTACCCATACCAAAAGCTACTGCCGGGATACTGTGTTTTTTAAGTTAGATCCTGCAAAGCTGAGAAGTGCTGGATATGACAGCCTTGTCTCTCTTGCAAAGCCAAAACAAGCTCAAAAAAGTCCATTATTGTGTATGACCAGTCATGGTGATTTCCAAAGAGTCTTGAATACCTGAGATAAAATACCCCAAGATGTTTCCAGACCCCAAATCCATCCAGGCTGCAGTCAGACTGCTATTCAGCAAAGAATGCACTTCTGGTATTTTGCTCAAAACCAGATGCACTAAATTTGCAGCAATTACTTAAGACAAGAAACAGACAGTCTAATGATAAGAGTCAGTCAGCCCATGTTAGGCACTTACTTGAACCTACCATGTAGCTGCTGACTAACAAAGCAGTTCTATCACGTAACTAGGAAACTTGGACAATTATTTTCAGAGGTGGCATTTAAAATTACAGTACAAACTGTCTTCCTGTATAGTCAGACTAGGTCACTGTAATTAACACATGCTATGATAATTTATTTGCCTTTGTTAATTTTTAAGTCAAATGTAGCCTGCATTAAACAGACAATAAAGCTTTATCAAAGACCCAGAGCATCCTCTGTTACATCTACCACAGTGCCTATGGAACTGGATCAGTAACTTATGGAAATGACCATTAGATGCCATATATCAAGCTACAGAAAGTTTTAACAAATGTAAAGAAACTCCATGTATCAACTTGATTGCCTTCCTCCTTTGTAGCTTGAGTTTTCCTGAGTTAGAAGACCACTCAGTGTGCTGTTGGTAAATGCATTCAGCACACTATTATTACCATCAAAAACATCAGGCTTTTGTTACAGATGTGATAGGTCTTATTGTTAACCAAGAAAGTACTTCTCAGCTCAAGGAAAAACAAAAAGGTACTAATCATGTTATTGCGTCAGAAAACAAGTTCAGCGTATAAACAATGTGTGTTTAAATCATTCTAGTCAAGCTGCTAACTAACCACATAAAGAGAAAACACATGAGTACCAAGGTTGACAGACAGTCCTATCATCTAAGTAGCAGCCAAAGAATTCAAAGGATACCTATTTATTTATACAGAAAGCATCACAAAAATGCTCGTTACCTCCTTGCTTTCAAATCAACACACTTCAGATACCTACAGTTATGAACTTAAATCCTTGCAGAATGAGGTCTGTGTTTTACCAATTACGCAGTTAAAGGGCAGGCTGGCTCATGCAGTATGTGAGAAGAACATAGCACATGACTGTGAAGTTTAGGTTTTATTTTGTACGGAAAATACATAATTGCATTGGATTTAAATTCTCTGCTGGCACATGTCCTAAACGCTGAAAACTAACATTCTGTAAGACTCCAAGTCCAAATAAAGACTAGCACTCTATACAAGTGACAGCTTATATGTATAATACCCTTATCTGGGGTACAGATCTGGCACACATTCCTGTGACCCCAATAGCTGCCAAAGCTGCAGCCAGCCTCTCAGATCATTCTGCTCAATATAACAAGCTTCTTATCCACATATTTATGCAGCAAAACTTCTGTATTTTATGGATTGTGCTTTTTTTTAATTAGTACATTTTACATATACTCACTTTCATAAGAAGGTAATGCACTTGTGTTCATTGATGGCTCAAGAATTTTCCTCCAAGAATTTTTCTCTAAAGGAATACTTGCAAAAGAAATCTCAACACAAAAGCAGCTGGGCCCATTTGTATATTTCATAAGGTGGACTTCCCACCTGAATCAAGTGTTGTTAGAAAGCTTTACGGATTACTACAAGCAAAGATTACTAATCTTGCCAATTGGAAGCCTGAAGCCAAAAATCACAATCTATTCAGTCAAGTAATGAGCTGATGATATGTGAATGTTTCTAAAACTTTTAATATGGACACAAGGTACTAACAAGGAAACTATTCTGTTTCCTGAACCTCTAAGGAGTCAGCTCATGTGACTCCCTGAAACAACACTATTTAGTTCCTTCACTCAGACACTGATAGTGTTGAAGAGCCCATTGACCCTTTCCAGCTAGATGCTTATTTTTATCTCAGAGACTGTCCAAAATGTTATTCTGAGGATGTGTAAATTTTCTTGTAAGCATGTGAGTCCAAGAATACCTGTGTTTCACAAAGGGATGGCCCTCAGAAGACTGTCTTCAGAAGGCTTCAGAAAGTGTTTCACACATTAAAGAACCTGAAGAGACTTAGAGATGCAAAATACTAAACAAAATACATGAACTTTCATTAATCTGAAAAATTCTTTTAAAAACTTTATTAAACATTTTCTTGAGGACACCAGAACACGAGGTTAGCAGCATCATGAGCATCAAATCAGCAACGTTTAATTGATGTCACTGTGGTATCTAAAGATTTAAGAAAACTTTTTGTCGCAGAGCTAGCTCTGAGTGCTGATTTTGCTGACTTTGATTACTCTCTTGAGCGGAAGCTAATTCTGCAGCTGGATGGAAGGGTGGATGGATGAAAGGACAGATGGATGGATAGAGATCTCCTTTATGAAATGTAGAGCTTTTTAGAATGAATCCGGTTTTGCTACCTAATTCCAATTCAATATTGACATTAACTTGTGTTAGTTTTATCCGAGTCCTTTTTCATATTATGAACCCTATTTTTGATTTGGCGTGAGCTCTTGATAATATTTTTGTTCAGTGCATGATGAAATTGCAAAATGGAGAGCAAGTGGGTCAGTAATTTTGGAGACATGGATACATAACCGCCCTGGGCACTAAAAGCCTGACCAGCTCTTAATAACTTTTCTGCTGTTCTGACAGAATTCCCAGCACTTCACGTACGATGTGCTGTTCTTCAGCTAACACATTTCTTTTTCCTGTGGTTTGTTTTGGTTTGGCTTGGTTTCTCTTTGGGATTCTGGTTTAGGTTTTGCTTGAGGTTTTTTGGGGTTAGGGGGTTGTTTCGTTTGGGGGGGGAGGGGATTTTTTTTTTATTTGGTTTCATTGCCTTTTACAGAGAAGTAGGAGAAAGTATTTTAAAAAGCCCTCATAAGCAAAATAGCTTCAAAAGTTTTCAGCTATTTAAGTGTGGGGGATGTGGTGGTTTTGCTGTTGCTATCTTTTCTTATTTTTGGTGGGGCAATATTGGGGGGGGAAGGTTGGAGAGGGTTATTGGTTGGTTGATAGGTTGCAGGTGTGTGTTTTCTTCCCTCCTTCTCCCCCCATGGATATTTAAAACCAATTAAATTGAGTAGGTGTTAATTGCAAAGGAAGGTGACATTTTCATTTTGGTCTCTTCTGGTATTTTTCCCCTTAAGAAAAAAAAAAAAAAAGAAAAAAGATTCAGTTGAATATCCTTTACCTCAGTATTTGTTAAAGGCTCATTTATTAATGAGTTAGAATACAAAAATCAAAGCTGAAAGCAAATTCTCCTCTACCCCAGGGTGTACTTACACTGCCAGAATACATAGGAATCTTAGTAAGGATAACCAAAACAGTAGAAAGTCTAAGCTTGTGACTGAGCCTTAGAAGTCCCAAGGATCCAATGCTCAGTGAGGTATCAGTGGCCCGGTAGCATCTGCAACAAAAATGGTGATGAAAACGGGCTATGCCCAGGAAGGCATATTTGAAAATACGATTTCTCCTACTGTGGGGGAAGAAGAAAAGCATTTCTGCTCAGATACAGAAGGTTATACACAGTGTTTATAAATATCCTCATAGAAACAGCAGCAACTGGGAGAAAGGCTTTTCCTTATCTGCCGGACCACAGGAATGGGAAGGCAGAAAGACAGTAGTAACCCTTTCTGTTGACTGTCACAAACTCAGCCATACAGACCTGCACAAGGCACTTGAGAAATAACAGATTATATTTCATATCAAACTATGATTCCATTTTCATGAAAACTGAGGGTGAATATTAATCCCAAATATTACAATGTAAAGGAAAAGTTGAGGAGGAAAAGAAAAGCTCTTAGTTGTGTCAAGCTTCAGAACTGTGCAAGAAAATGCAGCAGATTAAACAGATCATGATTAAAGAGAAAAAGACAGCAGTACCATGGTGGGGACCTATTCCAGAACACCAAATTAGGAAGATCATATCTTAGTGAGGGGCTTGGGTGTTTTTTGTTTTGCTCTGTTGCTTGAGGGAGGAGTGGTTAATTGTTTTTATTATAAGTGTTCATCAGAATCCTCTATTATGCTGCATTTAAAGATAATGAGACATTTTAAAGGCTTTCATTTCTTCAGTTCAGAGGGGAATATTGCAGGAAGAATCCTTGGAGCGCAGTGTAAGAGATCACTGACACTAGGAAAACAACCAGCAAAGGACCTTTGAAGCTTTGCTTTCCACCAGTAAAGAAATAGTTAAGAAAGTAAAAGTGAATAAACTGTCATCTTTGACATGGGAATGAAGATGAGCAGAATTAAAATCCAAAACTTTTCTATAAAAACAAGAAAAAAAAAAAAAAAAAAACCACGACAAAACCAAAACACCCCAACTTTAGAGAAAATATGGATGCAGCCACGACTGCAAAAGGAGTCCAGCAATCATGGAAGCATTTGAATAAATAATGCCAATATCAGAACCAGCAAATAGAGAAGAAAAAAAATGCAGTCAAAGACTGACCAGCTAAGTCACAAATATTTGATTTTCTAGAAGAAGGTGAACAATCAACAGGAATTTGCCTATGAGGGAGCAATGTCACCCAGGGATATAGTACCTGGAAGCATACAAGACAAAATTAATGCAAATAGCAAAGTATGCAAAAACGATCTAGATCGCTCTGCAAATATTTAGCCCCTGGTACTTAGTACGTAGTACCAAACAATAAGACTATCCAGACATAGTTCACACTAGGCTAATTCACTTAATCCTGGAATACTTACAGACCTATCGGAAGCTACTTCAATACCAGGAACAATTATTTCCTGAGAATCCGGGGAGTATGGATGAAGTTCCGCAGAACTAAGAAAGGGCAAACACAGCACATATTTTTAAAGGACAGGGGAGGGAAAGAGGGACTAGAAACAGTAGTCCAGTTAACCTAGTATCGATTCCTGAAAAAAATACTATGACAAAACAAGTCACCTTCAGGACTGTAAGAGAAAAGCCCTAAAAAATCTGAAGTACAAATAATGTCATTTCCTACCACTGCAGTAACAGAGGTTACAGCAGATGTCTAATACCTTGAGTTGAGCAGGACTTTCATTTATCACTATGCTACATTACAGTCACACAGAAAAAAATATCTAAATAAAACCAGCATTAGGTGAAAAGCTATTTAAAAAAAGCATATTCTAAATAGCTAAAATTGGTAACAAAAAAAAAGTATTCATTAAGCAGTCTGTCACGTTTGTCTGGGATATAGTAATAGTCAACACTCACATTACCATTCTAGATAATAAAACAGAAACATACTAGATTTGCAGGTAACTTGACTCCAAGGAGAAATGAATGGCTACTTACAGGACACCAGGACTGGTCTTCAAAGCTACCCTGACAAACTGAAAACAGGAACTGGAGAAAAAGAAGACTCAGTAAAGGGCAGACAAGGAAATGGCTCCACACTAGGATCAGGATAAACTCATGTAAAAATGTGGAAAGTCAGACAACCAGTTAAGGACTAGCTGAGCTGACGATGGGATGGATGTAATCTATCAGTGGTAATAAGAGGATAGCATACAAGCCTTGCTGCTGTCTGAAAACCATTACACTTACCCTTGAGGGGTTGGCCAGAGGCCAGGCTCAGGTGCCTTGTCTAAAACCTGTTACCAAAAACCTCCACAGATCAAACTGATGGAGAACTTAAGGTTTTGTTGGTCTTGGGTTTGGGTTTTGCTTTTACTCTGCATCATGGTTTGGCTTCTGAGCACCTTCACACGTAACCAACACCCTGACATGAAAGTGACCTTGATGACAGCTCAGGCTCTCAGGTTCTCCTCTTGCAGTACACAGATTAATTACCAGAGTGGAATATTTAACTTTACTGTAGTTATGAGGGAGAGATGAGTGAAATTTAATGGCCAGAGAGATACAGATGGTCTGGTTTAATAGTGCTTTGTAGCTCAATCACACAAAGAATCAGATGCTCTCAAGAGAGACCAAAACTGGACCAATGACAGTGGGAGTAATGTGATTTTAAAGTATCTTTTAGTTCTCTAATTCTATGCTATTCCAAAGGCTGAAGTCATACTGCTGCATGACACTGCCCTTAGCACAGCCTTGAACCTCTGCAATGCATGGCACAGCTCTGTACTTCTCAATCCCAAACTTATTTGACCTTTTTCATGTATTTATGCCAAAATGTGCAAGAGGTCTCTGAAAGGCAGGTTACAGCTGTCTACCACACTAAGTAGCCTGAAGAAGAAACAAGGATTTACCTTCTTCATGTAGCTAATAAACAACTTAAGTGTGAGAGGCAGTGCAAGGCTTTGACATGACCCAAAGGTTTTCTCCAGTCTTATGCTTTAAACTTGAAGAGCTAAGGCTAAACACTGTCTCTTCCCAACCTTAGCAGCACCTTGTATTCCTGACATTCTTGTTGCTGTTTCAGTTCCACCTCTATTCTGACTGCTACTCAATCACATTTTTTCCAGCACATCTCTGCAGATTCTGTTCTCAGTATACTCTTACTCTCTAAGAAATGAATTCACACATGGATTTTTTTAAATATGTTAAGTAACACAGGTGTAATATTTGAAAGGCTAAAACCTCTTTCATGACTTGCTCTATCACACAGTCTTTCAGAACAATTCTTCTAGTGCAAAAAATACTTTACAAAAATTACTTTTACAAACAGTCCTATCAAGTACTTGGATAAAAGTTTTAAAAGATGTTTGTTATTCTCAACACACTGCATAATCCCCAAGGAACTTGCAGACATCAGTCCTTCCTCTCACTTTCTCTTATGTTCCTGCAGAGATTTAGCTGAGGCCCTTTTTCAAAAATACAGGTGTTTACCACCACCACCACCACCAGGAGAGGGTTGATGAATCACACTTTCTGAATCAGGGAAGGACATCAGTATGATGATGCAGAGTTAATATACAAAACCACAACTATAATTTATTATAGGTCATGTATTATTATTCTGACTATAACTATATATTATGCTAAGCAAATATATTCTCGTTCTATGTACATGGATTTGAATATTCTCTTTCCCAAATAAAACGCAAAAATAAAAAACAGAATCATATTCCAATCTGAACTCGTTAAAGCTACTAACAATAGGACAGTTCAGGGGACTGAGGACATATCAATAGTCTTCTGCTAAAGAGAAATAATACACAAGGTGATTATTTGTTCCTTAAAGTAAATTTCTAGATTCTTTATCCATGATTTCTCCAAAACGTAAACCAGTCATAATGCAATCAGATTATCTTTACTTTTCAGAAACACATTTATATTTTAATGTGTGCTTTCAAAATACAGATTTTTTTTTGTTTAAAAACTCATGCCATGTAGCATCATTAATATAAAATTTTACACATGAGCTTTCAAAGTATAAACATAACTGAAATGCAGACTTAGAAGCAAAATGGTTCCTTATTCCCTGCTTGACTTGAATATTTGCTACAACTAATACTTTATATTCAGAGGACACATCATCTTCACTCAAACTGTACAGTTATAGAAATCTGCTTATAGAAAAATATACTTTAAAATAATATAAAATAGAAAAATATATCTAAAACCTCAGTACTTATAGCAACTTGTTTACCTGACCCTGAATGCAACGTATGGAGCAGAAACTGAAGAAACCCAGCAAACATAGCACCATCAGCAAAGGAACGGTTAAAAAAGCACAACTGGCATCTGGTAGGTTGCTGAATTCCAGCCTGAACTGTAGCAAAACTGAAATGCAAGCAAAAATCCACTTCAGTGTGAAGGAGATGATAAAAAAGAAGTCCCTAAGGTCCTTGCGTCCTGATTCCAAGCCAAATTATTCTGCAGCGTCAAGCATTCAACACCGGTGACACCAAACAGGGCTCTTGTCGTCAAAACAAATCTCTGCAGTGTAGTGCAAGCATTGATTACTGCATTAGTTCATACACGCTTGCTGCAATGAGGAGTTTCAGTCTCTAGAAGGAGTTAATGATTTTAGGAATTCAGAATTAACAATCCTCAGAAAAGAAGATGGGAAAAAAAACCCTCCTTCCTCTCCAGATAGAATAGCAAAGAAGTTTCTTAGTGCTTCAAAGCCAGCAGTAGACTCAGGCTCAGGTATCCAAGTAATCTATACTACCGCTGCAGTTTTTATTTATATTCAGCAGTGGTGCACTGAACAAGTTTTAACGAACTGCATAAATGAAGCAATTGTGAAAGGAAATGCAGCTCTTAAGTTACATAAAACTTCCCAAGCTGTAGATTTACTTCTAGCACACTGAAAACACAATGGCCTTCTGAAAAATTTATCATTTTTTACAAATAAATTGGATGATTTAATATTTTTCTTGCATAACAGATGTGTGCATGGAATTGTAATTAAGTATAAGAAAAAGATATTCTAAATTAAAAAATGGAAATAATATTTTGCATTCCAAATTACATACTCAAGATAGAAAAGAAAACCTTTCCCAGCATATTTAGGGTGATGATTAGTGAATTACAGGTAATAACATTTGCTAAAGAATTTAATCTAATTTAATCATATCCAAACCATACAATGGCAAAACTATCTCCTTGGCAGAGACAGTCGCCTAAAAATATATTATTCTCTGCAGCATATCTACACACTGCAGGACTTCAGATATACAAAAAAAAGCCTCCTTGGTTACTAAAATGTGAGAAAGTAAAGCAAACAAAGGGAAGCTTATAAGGGATATTAATAATTAAGCTAATGACATCTTACAGCTTTGTCATCTTTATATAGAGCCATTAGTAATAATGAAAATACACTTTAATCAAGTTGTTTCCCTGTAGTTCTGGATCACATGATCAAAATATTGGTACTGAACACTGATTTCACCTGTCAGTCTGACAACCCTGGCCACTGTTGAGCTTCAGTTTCCCCAGTAGCACAGTATTAGCAGAATGACAATGCGACTGCCTACATCTGTTTTTTTCATTGGTGTGTCTTTTTTAGGAGATGCTTCTTTGGAGGACAATGGCCAGGCTTCATATACTCCAAGAGACAGTGGGGTTCAAACTTAAACAGGGAAGTTTAAATTGGATCTGAGGAAGAAATTCTTTACTGTAAGGGTGGTGAGGCACTGGAATGGTTCGCCCAGGAAAGTTGTGAATGCTCCATCCCTGGCGGTGTTCAAGGCCGAGTTGGATATAGCCTTGGGTGGCATGATTTAGTGGGAGGTGTCCCTGCCCATGGCAGGGGGGTTGGAACTAGATGATCTTAAGGTCCTTTCCAACCCTAACCATTCTATGATTCTATGATCATCTGGACATCTATTGACAAGTGAACATATACTCAGCTTTATCCTGAAGCTGGAGAACACACTTTGCAAAAGGAACAAGAGACAAGAGCATGACAAGTGCCCAGTGCTTCCATAGCACATCCATTATCCCACTGACTCTTCAGCACTCAATCTCAAAGGATGTCCTCCTGTTATGCCAGAGATGGTGTTGAGGGCTATGCTTCATTTTCAGAACATAATTCACCTGGATCTTGAATGCTCACCTGCCTTCCAGCACATGCTAAACAAGGTAAGGGATTTTGCCACAACTCAACTCAGCAGGTGACAGATATTTATTCACGACAACCTCAGAACTTTTGAACTAGTCTGCACTATATGGGGCTTGGTTTCTGCCTTTTCTTGTTCCCAGCATTCCCATGGAATGGCATGTTTGTGAAAAAAATAAAGTCTTCGCTCAAAAGTATTTAGACGGGTTATGAGCGTTTCAACCATTGTTTTGCAGCATTGTCAGACTGTCCTTCCTTTATTCATTTACAACCAAACTGACATCTTACATTATGTGTTCCTGAACATGGCAGGGGGTTTGGAACTGGATGATCTTGAGGTCCTTTCCAACCCTGGCTATTCTATGATTCTATTCTATATGTGCCTCACAGTGTTGTTGAAGCTTTCACTGTCCTCAATTTCCCTTCATGCTAGATACATGCAACCTTTGTCTGCAATTCTGTCCCCACATCAGGCAGCCCTCAACACCAATTTTACCCACTGCTCCCCAACCATAAGACCTGTCAAAGCCCTGCCTATCTTTGTCTAACAGCTTCAGCTTTAGAAGTCAGAAGTGCATGCAAGTATTTGCTGAAAAATAGAGGAAGAGAGGAGCAAAAGAAGAGCATTCTGAGGTAAGAGAGGGCCTTTTTGCACAAAAAGACAGTGCCACCAACTGTGTACATCCCTAAAGGCGGCTTTTATTCCTCCCAGCCCTTCTCAAACAGAGCCTTCTGGTTGCCCAAAAAGCCCATCTGACAGTTTGAGAATCAAATGCTGACAGTTAATTTATTTACTTTTACATCCGTTAATAGTAGCAAGGCAGTAAGAAACTAACTGGAAATCTGGTTGCCTTTCTGTTGTGATAATAAAAATACATAATTAAGTTATAGCACACTTTCAACCTTTGCTTTGGGCAACATTACCTATGGAATCTCAGGAGGTTTTCACTGCCACTATCCTCTGAGGCATGCTACATTATGCATCTAATACTTAGATTTTAGCCATCATATTTTAGTTTCTTCCTAATGTTCCTGTTAATAATTGTTTTAGATCTTAATTCATGTATGAGATTCCTGCATTTATAGAACTTTCTAAGGCCATTAGAAAAGAATGAAATTGAACAATTATCACAGAGATACCCAAACTTTCAGGTTGTCAAGTTTTAAAAGGTCAAATTCCAAACATTAAACATGCTATTCAGTTTAACGTTTGGATGAAAACGCAGTTTTCCTCTAAAATGAAAGGTTTACAACACTTTTTTTTGAAGAAGAAAGCCACAGAATGGCCCTAAGCTTAATTCAAAAGCACAGAAAGAGCAATTCAAGGAAAAAAAACAAAAACCCTATGCTTTCAGTTGGAATTTAATTTAGGAAGTGAGAAAATTAACAGAAAAGATACGTGTTATGGTCTCCAGATCTCACAGCCAAGTTACAATAGATAATTGATTCTAACACAATTGCAGGAATCTAAGACAGACAATTAGGTGTTGTATGTGATTTGCTGTACTGTAGCCCTGTCTGATCCACCTTGAAAGGTTCTGGATAATGTGGAAGATTCACAGTGACTGGATAAGGCAAATGCCACATCTCCCTTCAAGGGCAAGAAAAAGGACATGAGAAACTACAGACTTGGAAGACTAATCTGAGTCCTTAGGAATGTTACGGAACAAATCCTTCTGGAAGGCAATTCTGAGCACATGAAAGCCAAGAAGCTAAATGGGAACCATCAGCATAGCTTTATCGAAGGGAAATCATGCCTGCAGAAAAGGGGAGAGCAGCAAATACTGTTTAATGTAATGGCAGCAAGGCTCTCAACCAAGTCTTTCACAATATCCTTGTATTCAAATCAGAGAAATATGGATTGATTTGTGAATTATGAGGCAGGTGGAAAACTGACATAACCACTTGACTCAAGCGATGGTCAAAGGGCTGAAATTCATCTAGTGGTGAAATGTTAAATAAGTAAAAAAGTATTGAAACAAAGATTTATGGAGAGCAATCAAGGCTTTCTTTTGCTCAGCTAGCAGCATGCCAGACCACAAGATGCACTCCTGGGATCATAGAAAACTTGGATGCAGCTTTTGGCTATGCAGTGGAGAAAACACACTTGCTTCTAATAGGCTGAAGTGCAGAGTTTAGCTGACACTGGGTTAATTAAAACACTTCTGTTCTCTGTACACTGACACAGCAAAAGTGCATCTTCTCTTCAGTAAAATATTGCCCAGTGAAGAAGACTATTTTCCAGATTCTTTGGCAAAATAGTTACAAATTTTGCAAGGACAATTGTCAACCACATAACATTTACATAAGAAAATCTTTTCTATGTAAATATATATATTTGCATATAAATATACAAACACTTATATCCACATATACATAAGTGATTTTCTTTTCAACAGACTGACATAGTTTGGCCTGTCATTTCCTGTAACTTCTGAGAAAAAACAGAGATTAAGAACCGAGATGACTGCGATGAAAGACACATAGCTCCTATAAGGAATATCTGCCCTCAAACACCCATCAAACTTGTCAGAGCTCATCAATGTTCCTTTCCATCCAGACACGAGCATATTCTGTTTATATGCTTGGCAGGCTGGCGAAAAAACGGCACCAAAGCAGAAATTGTGTAGTCACAACAACAGAGGGACATACTGGCACTAATATGTTTGGCCTTCTATTTAGCCAGGGCTAAATCAGTGCCACGCTGTCATTACTCCACAGCTTCTAGTTCAAACCTTGATACAAGCCAATCAATTCAAAGCAGAAGTGAAGTAACTTGCTATCTGTCTAAAAAATACAGTCTAAACACACAAATCAGGAGCAGGCTATGGTGTGCCTTCCACTGGCATCCCAGACAAGCGGCTTTGCCACACTGTTCCTAAAGGTCCTTTAGGAGAATTTTACAGATTGTCACCTGCCATTTTGCAGCAGACTGGAAGACACTAGAGTACTGCTGCATGACCAAATGATAAAAACCCCTTCAGGCATGCAGATATGCAGCAGCCAGGAAAGAAACATCCTGCTAACTACTGCTCCTGTATCCAGCATTTCTGAGTTCAGTACTGTCCTACTAAAAAAATTCTGTTTTCCCCCATCCTCTATCAACACAAACATGATTTAGTTTCCAGTTTCTTCCTGCAAGTCTGATTCCTCCCAGAGGCTCCGATTTTAAACATTTCAGATGTAAACCTGGGTGGATAAAGAACTGGCTGGATGGCCACACGCAGAGTTGTGCTCAATGGCTCAATGTCCAGCTGGAGACCGGTAACGAGTGGTGTCCCTCAGGGATCGGTGTTGAACCGGTCTTTTTCAACATCTTTGTCAGCGACATGGACAGTGGGATTGAGTGTGCCCTCAGCAAGTTTGCTGATGACACCAAGCTGTGTGGCTCAGTTGATACGTTGGAGGGAAGGAATGCCATCCAGAATGACCTTGACATGCTTGTGAGGTGGGCTGATGCCAACCTGAGAAAGTTTAACCATGCCAAGTGCAAGGTCCTCCACCTGGGTCAGAGCAATCCCAGGCACAGCTACAGGTTGGGCAGAGG